>DWBH01000476.1:0-12273 GCA_018230765.1 Ernsta delagoae
ACATAGTCTAAAATTATATTCTCTGGTTAGTATAAACTTATATTTTTTTGTATTATTATATAATTTGTAATTTAATATGTGCAAACTTATATTTCAGATGAAAATGGAATAATAATGGGCGAGTTTGGCTTCATCACTGCTGATGGAGTATATCATGTAACTGTGTATGCTACGGACGAAAATGGACGATTTAAGATTTTGTCTATGAAAAATATTCGAGTAAAACCTTGTATGTAGTGCTTAATTTTGATTTCTTAATTTAAATCAAATACCAATATTTTAGATTATTTTTGTAATTGATGTAAGGATGCTCATTTTTAATTGCATTTTAAAATTTTCAGATCCAACTAGTGATGGAAGAAAAGGACATTCTCTGCCTTTTCCTTCTTCTGGAAATACACCTGTGTCACAAGGACTCACTACTGGTTCCAAGGTTCAAGTGGAAAACGTGCTCGAACCAACCAAAAAACTAATTGCATCTCCTGCCAAATCCTGCTCCCATTGTAGTCTACCAACAACCACCACACAAGCCCCACAATTGACTGATAATACCCTAGTTTCTAAATATTATCCGACACCAAATACTGTTTCTAACACTGGTTTTACATCCCAAAACAATCCAACTAATAAACAGAATCAGCCACAGATACCGAATTCAGGAGGTCAAAGTTCCTTTAGGCAACAAGCATCAGATTATGGACAAACTTCGACGGCAAATATTGGGAACCAAAATACTCAGTTTTCTTCAAGTCTCGAACAAAACAATCCGCAATACCAAAAACCTAATATTCCACAAGGAAATTCTGGTGGGCAAGGAAATTACGTTCAACAAGGATATAACATGCGACAAAATTATCCACAAAACACCTTTTCTAAAAGTCCAAATGTATTAGAAAATAACGTTCACAAAAACTATTCTCGACCAGGCGGCACAAACTCAAATCCTTACCAAGAAGGAAATAATGCACATCCAAATACAAAACCTGAAAATCTAGGCAATCAGAACTATCCCCAACAAGGCAGAGACACTAATCTTTACAATCCACAAAAAGATAGCAATATCTACCAGGAATATCCCCAACAGCTAAATAATAATAACTATGCTCAGCAAGGACAATCTTTCGACCAGCCCCATTCTCAGCCAGGAATATCTAATGTTCCTTATTCAGAAGTATCAGAGACGCCTCAGAGCACTTTAAGGAATCCAAAACAATACAATGACATATTTTCTTCTAACAGTGGCATTAAACAACCACAGGACTTTAGAGATATTGTATCCCTATCGTCACAAGCAAATCAGCCATTGAGTAACAAGCCCACTCTCGTGGCTGCCCAGATGCAAATAGTGCCTAAGGATACAAACATTCATCATAAATACCCAGGTGAACAAGAAGGTTTGCCCGAGGGACTATCTAAGGATGATATGACTCAACTGCTTTATACTTTTAACTATTCGGTTGGTTTCCATGGACATCACGAGAAAGGCTATAGGAGCGGTGCTAAGGAAGGATACTATTACGTAACAGGGAGAAACGGAGTGAGAACGCGTGTTGATTACATAGCTGATGAAAACGGTTTCAGACCAAGAATTAGTCATGAAGTGTTTGAGCTTTCATCAGACGATGTTCCTAAAGCTGAAACAGAGAAGGACGAAAAATTCGGCCTTAAAGGCTATGAATTTAAATGGCTTTACTTTCCCGCCGATGATACAAGAAACTAATAGACTAATTTAACTTATATTGTAATGTTTGTAGGTAGGTTTGTAATGTAGGTGTAGACCTCATAGATAATGATTTAGTTTCATCATAAGATATCAGTCACTTCAATTTTACATTCTATGAGTAATAATCAACACCAAAATAGTTAAATAACCTTTAACTTAATTCATTATGAAGTTGTTATATTATTATTTTATTAAGGTAAAACAATTTCTAATTTATTAACATTATGTTTACGGAGTCCTGTAATTAAAAAATGGTATTATTACCATACCTAATCACTGCCCTTATACTGCCAGTTATTTATATTATATTTGAAATAAAGATTAATTAATCTAAGGATTGTAAATAAATGAAAATTATAAATAAAATAAACATTCAAATAAACACTGATTAAGTATTATTTTATTAAAACAATATTACCCCCTAAGATTACCCCGTTATTACCTTTATGAAGTTTTTTTAATTGATGATGTAATAGGTTCCTACGACCTAGGTTAATACGTTTTTGGTTTTTGCTTTTAATTTCAATAAAGTAATAACAAAAAAACAACAGTATTTATAAAAGTACATATTATGGCACTGGTTAGAGCTCTAATTATTATAAAAACATAAAACGAAATGTAAAGCGAGACTGAAATTAAAAATTACTTAATACCAAATATTCCACCGAACACAAATTTGTTTTCCACCTAGGTTACTAAACTTAGTCTGACCATTGTAAATGTGCTACCTTGGTGAATGAATAAAGCTGCTTATGGCCATTAGTCCGAGAGCCTAATTTCAAGCACAATAAGAGAAATTAATAACAGAAAGAAAAACATAATGTTGATCAATAACATACGAAATAAAACTGAAGCTAAGTACAGCGCCATCTAACCGACTTGTCTTGTACCACGTATAAACAATGATCTCTGAGATCAACGTTAACATAGAGCTCTTAACTGCAGTTGTAAGATGGCAGTCGATCCCCATAGCAGCAATACATGCCGCTGTTATACAATTACTTATATACTTTAGTGTTTGTAGAAGTAGAGCAAAAACTTTTTTGTTATAATGAAAATCAGTGGCCTTACTATTACATCTTAAATCAGTATTATTTTAATCTGACATTAAAATTTCGTACTCTAACCACTGATATTTATTGTCATATTGTTTATTTCTATAGATATACATACATAGGTTCCTATAGATACGCATAATGATTACTGTCTCACTTACTCTTATGGCAGGGTATAATGAGACAAATCAGTAAACTTCTTAGTTACATTTGACGTTAACGAACATTTTATCTACAGTGGCATTTTGTGCAAGCATAGCCAGTTTCAGCTCAGTGATAAAGTTCATTATTTTAGTGTCGTGTGTTGTGTAGGTATGTAGTACTTATTTTAGTGTATTGGGTCATCTATCTCTGAAAAATAAACGAATAGCAACAAAAACCACTGCAAGTTATGCACCAAGATGAGAAACAAATCAAGAGAAACGAAGTAGCCTTACTTTATCGCCAGTGTAGGTGTAGTGTAAGGGGTCATAGGTTTTTCTAATTAAATTGGCAGTTAAAGACTTTCGAGATTATAAGTCATTTCCTAGATTTCGTTTATTCCTGTTTCAAATATGTATTATGACAAATGTACCTATGTAGCTATGTATAAAAAATAAAATATAATTATTTTAGTGAAAATGTACAGATTAAATAAATTAACCCACCAATATTACAAACTGTTTTATTTAGTTTGTAGGGACCATATTCTCATCGCGACACATCGACGTAACAATGAAAATGATAGATAAAACCCCTCCGCAAAACGCGCGCCAAAAACCCCTGCGCAAAACTTCAGAGCACTATTTCAGAGCGGACTCAAAGTTTGGCGCGAGTTGTATAATAATACTTACCATTTGATAAATATTAATCATTTGGAACCATAATTATGGATGTCAGAGAGTTGTAGTAGCCACCGTCTGATTTTGCTCAATACTCGCTTCCTACTCATACACTGTAAACATTCATTCTATAAGTAGCTATATATAACTCCTGCAAATTAAGCAAGTATGTACCTACCATTTTTTTACGTAGGTACTAAATTTCTAGGTCCTACCTGGCTACTAGTAAGTAGCTATCAGTACTACCTAGTAGGTAACTATGTTTATAGGTATGTACGTACGCTGCTAATAAGATCTTGTCTGTAACTTTATGCCTAATGTTAAATGAAGCCTGTAATATGTCTTTTTACGGTACGGAATGGTAGATGTGTAATACAATCCTAGGTACAATACAGTAAAGGCAAATACAGCAAATACTGCAAGTGCAGATGAATCCTATGAAATGATACCGATTTATATTATTATGATAGAGATGAAAAGATAACATTTCCACAACTTGGTTATTTAGTCACATTACTACATTAGGTGGAATTATTGCATAATATTGGAATGGTGAATGAATCTGTGTTTGCTCATTCGGATAGTATCTGACTATCTGCGCGTGGTTTTGGCGGGAAACCTCCACCAGTTTCAAGACAACCGGCGCGTGCGCAACACGCGTTCGTTATTTAAAACTCCAAGCCCGATGCGATCGCGAACGCGACGTTTTGTCTCCTAATAACTTTGTTTAACAATTTGTCTAAATGGAAGTATTGAGGACACACCTCATTTTCCTTTGTAGCGATTCTGTCTAACACGCTGTGAATCCTCTTTGTTAGCTTACAATAGCAGTGTTAGTTCTACTTTCGGAGAATTTGAATATACTAGCTCTGGTGAATTTAAATTCGCGTACAGATTTATTTTTGTGACATAAAAACAACCTAAATACAATATCAGGAATATTAGGAGGTCGGTATAATTTAAAAAATAATATTTTTCTCCTATATAAAACAGTAAACAAAACTAACATAACAAAACACTAAATTCACATCTTATTAGCCCTTAACTCTGAATTCACATACTAGTGTTCATTCGTATGCTAAAAAGTATAAGAGTTAGGCAGTACCTAACAAATTTAGCTTAATAACGCACTCTTAATATGCTAAGTATACATATTTTACCATATCAATTTAATATGGTAAATGTAACATCACAAATTACTTACAAAATAAATAAAACTTTCCGAACTAACTGTGGTTTATACATGCATACAGTAGTTTATAATATAAACTACTATGTAACACTGAAGGGTATGGATATACATATTTATCCCCGATTTGCATGGCACAAAGACTACATTATTACGTCCAATAACCCGCTACGCTCCAAATACTTTCCTTACTTAAACTGTTAACCCTTTTGTTGCTCTCGCCATCGTATAAACCATCTTTGTTAATTTTCTTTCATAAGAGACGCAAGTGCTATTCCAGAACCGTTATTATTTACTTATTGTTGTGGTTGTAGCATGCTTAATGCTTACGCACTAATGAGTAAAAAATTACAGTCACTGGTACAGGAACTTCATAAATTTGGAAGGTAAGCCTAATTTACAAACATAAGGAAGGCAGAATGGACGGTACAGTGTCTACTCCAGAATCGCGACCACAACAAATCAAACGATTAAACATTAAAAAGTTCAGCACATTCCGGAATTACTAGATCTGCAGCCTGCACCCTTGTGAATATCGTATAAAAATAAAACACTACTTTACTTTTTCATATAAAAATATGCTAAAACATGAGCAAATTGTTTAGTTGTAGGTATTATTGTCGCTAAAATTATCCACTTTGAATTCAATAATTTTAATGCAGAGTTTCTCAAGTTTGTAGTTATTATATAAATTAAAATGAAAATTAACCCTGAATCTTATGCGTCAAGATAACAGATGTCAAATGAACAATGCATTAATTAACAACTTCGTAAGCTTTAGAAATAGGTACGAACAAACCTTCAAACAAATCTCGATTATATTGTTATAAACTGAAGTTATGGCCCTATGGAGTTTATTTTGTATCTATCCATGATCCATGATCCATGAGTATTCCACTACCCAAAGAAATACTTCTCTTTGTATCTAATGTAGCTGGCTGTCTTGTTCTGCTCTATACTTACATAATCTGCTACCTAATCTATGGATTTTTTTTTTATAACGAGTTAGGTACTTATTTGTATTCATTTTCGTAGGCATCCCTTCCTAAACCAATCTTGAAAAACAAAAGAAAATGTGTTTGGTTTAGTTTAGTTTATCACCCCCTTTTAAGCTACCTCATCTACGTTCTTAATGCAGTTTTAAATAGGTATAATTTTAAGCATGTGAAGATATTATTTACCTAAGCGTTCGTGTCAGTAATAAGTGCAGTGCATGTGAGTGATTGCATTTTTTGCAGCACGTCCGCAAGGAAGCCGGTGGAGTATTCGTTATTCAATAGTAATAGTACACATATAACACTATGAAATTGAACCATATTGCAGAAAGTTTAAGTTCTTTTTGTAAAATAAAAGATGATATAGCTACCTACCTACTTACGCGGGAACGCAAATACATCCTAGATGTCATACCTAAATGTATAATAAATACCTACTATAAAAATGAAGTCAATGTTTTTATCGCATATTGGCGATTTATGGAAATTTACTAAACCTTAATCAGAAGGTGTTTCTATATAGGTAGGTACTTACTGATCGTACCTGCGCATAATATATCAGAACTGTACAAATAAATAAATGCATTTATTTTCAAGTATTTCTTTCACCTAACGCGATACATCCCGATGTTTCTCATAATGTTCGGTCCAGTGGAAAATTATTTCGCACTTACGTATGCAGATAAACAAAATATCTAATTTACGAAGTACAGGCTACAACATACAGTTATAAAATATCTTAAATAGGAGATCCTGAACAAGGCAACAGTCTCCCACAAGCAAGTTCAACGTTCACATTATTATCTAAAAGGAGAAACAAGATCGTATGTTTACTTAGGAACTGGAAATCTGGAGTCTACTTTTAGGTACTTCCGATAAATGTTCACATTTAAAGTTTAATCATAACTTATTATTCATATATTCTGTTGATATAATTGTGAAAGATTTATTTGGCAATTTCAATAATAACACACGTCGGTCGTTCAACTTACCAGCTTCTTGTTATAGTCACGGTATAAATTTATTTACTAACTATGTTGAAATCAAGTTTACAGTGTTAGATTCAGTTTTATAATATAAATATTGTAAAAATAGCGTAGTTGTCTGTTCTAAGTCTTCCCGTTCCCGGTCTAGGGACAAGGAAAAGATCTCGTCATTCGCTATGAATCCTTAAAAGTAAAAAAAAGATGGGTAGAATGCTGGCATTGGTTAGAAATTTTAGGTAATTTTAAAGTTGCACTGTTAGCGGTGTTCTTTTTCTATATATTTTTATAATTAAATATGAACTTTTTAAGTATTATACTAGTGTATTACTTTTTATCAATTAAACTGAGTCAATACCTCCAATGTGTTTATTGCCTACTTTTTTCAATAATACATTATAATTAATCCTCCATTAAACTATTAAAATATTAAAAGATGACAAATTAGCCAATATACGTCAAACGACTTGTAACAAAAGAGTAGCGATCTCTAACAGTACCTACAAGAGACGAGGTATGCACTGTTGCTAGTAAACCACAGCTACCGGCAATCTAACGTATCGTCTATCGAGTTACTTATCCGCGTTTCAATCGTTTATTTATATATTTAAAAATAATAATACCTGGCAAAGTGAACTAATTTATTTCTAAACATAAATTAAGTAGCTACTAACATTAACAAGAGTTTATTTTGTAGCTTATAAATTTGTTTTTGTGTGGAAATTTTTTCTTATGATATTATTTTGTCACTACTTTTTTGTTTTCTAATAAACATAGCATAAGCTCAATTGAAGGTACCTATCTATTTATTTGGCATAGGCCTCACAAAGTCGACATAATAAGTAAGGAATAATTTGGATCAATTTGATTCAATCTTACCGACTATTAGTTTGTTTTTAATAAGGACAAAGCGTGTACCGATACGGCGTGTTTTGCAATTAAATTCAATTGTGTACCGGTATGTCATCTATCGTATAAGCGACCAAGTCCTGTCACAATACAAAGTGCCTGTTTGATATGCGAAAGATGAGTCCATTTCACTATCGTTCAATGCGTCATTATTTGCTACACTTTCTATGGATATGTTCAAAACTCTTATTTGGTAGAGCTTATAAATAGGCTTGACAAAGTACAAAATATGATACCTATAAAGAAATATTAATTAAATCAATAGACTTAAGTCAAGTTTTGTATACCTATATGTTAATAAATTGAACATTTCTATTTATTACGTAAGTAGGTATCAAATCTACCTAAATAACCTACTGCCTGAAATTAGAAAGGTCTCCTAATTGGACTGACTCTACTACCGTCTACTAATAATCAGGTGATATAAAAAAAGCTGTAGCTATCGTTATTTGTAAAGACATGGTAATTCTCAAATGAGACTGAATTATAAATATTACTGTCATTCTAATAAAAATGCCATGAATGAACCGTGAAACCGTGATATACGCAGTTAATGTTGTGTTCGCATTCTGTTCCGATTTGCCACAAAGATAACATACCTACTTATTTGTAAACCACTAAGTAACCTAACAATTGTTTTATAAGGGAAATTGATGTGATATACCTACTTAATGTAGTTAACTAGGTACTTAGATCATTTAGATTACGTACAATAAGATCACCTTTTGTCTCACTAACGTGCAAAGTACAAAACGTACTTATTGGGTAAATCTTTTAAGTTAGGTAATGCTAATTAAAGATAACATAGTACATAAATGTAGTTATGTGTGGATCTTAAATGATTTATCGTACGCAAGGTATCATAAACTCAGGTATAATAATTTAAAAACCATTCAAGATAGCATCAATGTTTGATATAATCGCATCGCTCGTTTGTTCGGTGAATTTAAAACGTGCAATACACATAACATAATGTACGCCTACGCGCAAATTCTAACCTTGTAATCAAACTAGAGCAACAATGCAAAGATCAGTAGGTACATACTCGGTGCTTAGGCCTCTGTGGACATGCTTTGAGCCCAACCCAATGATGTTGCCCTGATTTTGAATGCATGAATAGTGCATATTGTACCATAGAATATATAATAAATGTAGAGCAAATGCCTACCTCCTTAAAAAAGGACTATTTAGTTGGTTTGAGTATTTATATTACATAAATAGTATAAATACTTTAATTTTACTTACTCCATGGAGAATTTAAATGTTGTAGTAATTAAGTAATGTACGAGTACCTATGTGGTTGCTCTAATAACTTACCATTACGTTGTCTCGTTGTTATGCATACAGCACCACGGTCGCGACCTCGTTTTCCATGGCAAATACTAATGGCAGATATGAAAAATAATAGCACTTTATTACGTCGAGATTACAGTAAACTCATTAGGTTCCCATGTCACAAAGGCTTTGCTAGCGGACAAGCAAGCACAAATACGTAACTATTTTATTTTATCTTGTCGTTTTACATCATCTCTAGCAGCCTTGTGTCCATGGTCCACTGAATCAATAAACTTAGTAATTGTTTCATAAAATAGCACATTCATGTGCAAATTATTGATGAATGAATTTTTTAAAAGAAAATATCTTACAATACATTACAATGTCATGTTGTACTGCAGACAAGGGATTAATTAAAGCTAGATGTAAACGATATAAATGTATTTTTTGTCATAATCATACTTAACAATTTGCATTAATTGTTATGACGAAATAGTGGATTATATTATTCGCGACTTCATTCGCCAAAAATACTAGAGAAGTTATGAAATCCAATAGGATGTTCAATCGAAATAAAATATAGCCTGGATCTTAAATGAAGCCCATTCTAATACATTAGTTAAAACCCCATTCAAATCGGCCAAGCCGGAGATTAGCGCGTAGGTTCAAACATACAGATAAACAGACTGTATTAAAATTCAAAGATTTGTGTTTTATTGCGTTTATAAAAACCCAGTACTTAATTGATTTTTTCAAATATTTTCATGTAAATACACGGCTGTCACATTGATTTATCAGCTATGTCTTATTACTTTTAATTTTATTTGACAATTTGTTCTAAACTCGGTATACTGATGTAAATTCCATATATATTATGAATTCATACCTACGACATATTTGTAACCCTTTAATATTTTCATTTCAGAATCATCGACCTGTCGCCATCTTGCCATCTTGTAATGAACGATGTTTAAGCAACACCTTCTGTTTTTGGTGAGTAGTAATTACTAATTACCTACCTCATAACCAGCAGTAACCTATTAATAACATAACATATTATATGCTAAAAAAACCTTTTAAATCAAAAATTTGTGAAATCAAAAATAAAGACTAAACACAAAAAAGTTTTAGAAAAAAAATTCATCATCAGATTTTATCATAAACTTATTGTCAGATTCTTGCAATGCCTAATTTTAAAAAAACTCCTATTCTTACATTATTCTATACCTAAATACAATTTGTCTTTCCATCCAATGCATATTAAATCCAATATTTTTCAATGCATGTTCCAAATAGATATCAAATGAATATAAACATTCGACATACGGAAACATAAAACCTTACGTACATGTGGTCAAACATAAACCACATGAGCTATAAAATTGGAATATAATCAACTACACAATTTTACCAGCGGATAATTCGGATAATAAAACACAGATTTTCAATTTAACTTACGTTGCTACTCTATAAATTGGTGAACAGTAACATTTTATTACACACGCTGACTTCCTCGTCTCCTATGTACAATTTTGGTGTACGTATAATACAATGATGCAATATTAGGGACATGAATTTCACTTTTTTCTTTTTAGTCATCACTCAGTGTATTTTATTGCTCGGTGTACGTGCGGTAAGGCACTTGCTTTGTTATACATTAATTATTATATTTGAGAAGTAACATCGTTATTATACTTGTTACGTGTTTGTTTAGGTATTTGTATCTTTTTACAAAAACAGATTATAGTGATTACGCTCATTACCTATTTGTTATAATACTGAGTAGGTATCATAAATTTAATAATCAACACTTTTTCAGCGATTCAACAAAAACGTAGAATGCATTATTGGAAAGGTATAAAAATACTTTGATTTACATAAAAATATGGTCCTTGACCACTATCAAATTATACAGACACCTAAGACTGACACTATAAAACTGTAGAGAATCGCTTTCGTGCTCTGATAAACTATATAAATAATACCTATCACTTTCCGGGTTGAAATCATCAAAATAATTTCTACGTAATATGAACGATAAATTGAAATATCATATTGTTTTAGCCTGACGACGTAAACAATGGTACCTATGCAAATTGATTAGGTAGGTACCTAGCCTACACGCCAGAATCATGACCGTGAAATAATAATTTTGAATATTATAGATTCTAAATCAAATAAAAATCTATTATTACATAAAGCTTCTTAGCTATTTCAATAGTTTTGTAATCATTATTAAAAAATTTTGTAATTCTAATATTAATTGCTGCTATTTTATTCCTATTCCAGGATCGTTTTCACATTTGTAAGACAGTCACGGCAGATGTTTCTAGAAATCTAAATACTAACATGCCATTATACGAACCCTTCATCCCTAGAGTAAACTCAAATTTTTACAACTGCTCAACGGTCAAATGTGAACCTTATAGATTAATTTCCATGATCCAACTCTTGACGCATCCAACATCAAACTTAATGCACTGTTACATTGCGATCCAAGAAACGTATGCTTGTGAGCTGGTAAATTTTTTTTATTACAAAAACATTGACAAGTTGTTATTCTTGTCTAACAACATACCGCGAAACAAATATTATTTCGCCGATTGTTTATTGTATTCGGACGGCGAACAAATGTGTCATAGGAAGGACAATGTTGATGCACACGCCAAATTAGTAGACATTGGAACTGTAATAAGGTCACAGGAGGACAGTATTCTATCCCAAGACGAGCTTTTATGCGAAGAGACCGATGACAGAGTGAACTGCGATTTAAATCTTTACGTCCCTTATCACAACGGACTAAAGAAAAAGGAGTCAAAGAAATTAATCAATAGAATACTTCTAAAAACTAGTTCGCTTGTGATACCACTACAACTGAAATGTATTGGTAATTGGTGTGGCTATAGTGGAAGCCTATATCCAACACGGAGAGAAATGAATCGAGAGCGTTACGAACCTCCAGGAGGCAGTGTATACCGCTGCTATTATGCGAAAAACCAACAAATTTGCAAAAAGTTGCATGGGGCTCGCCAAGAGATTTACAACGAACGTGATTGGTTATCGTCCTAGTGAAAGATGTAATTTTTAAAATAATTATGCAGCCGAATTTTCGTTAAAATACACTAAAAATGTACCTACCAATTTATAACTAACGGTCCAATTCCGAATTTAATTGTCCCAGACATCTTCAAAATATCACCAATATCTACTTTTTCATCACTGTAGAAATGGCAATGGTAATTGTATACCATAATAATAATAGCTAGGGAGGGGAGACAGCAAAATCGGGATTTACTCAAGCGTCAAAGAAACCTATTGGATTG
>DWBH01000477.1:0-12271 GCA_018230765.1 Ernsta delagoae
ACATACATACATACATACATACATAGCCTGTCAAAATCATAACCCTCCTTTTGCTTTGCCGTAGTCGGGTAATAAATTAAATTAGGTATGTATGTGATGTTAGTTACGTTTCGATAAATATTAATAAATCATACTTACACTCCGGCTCACTACGAAGATAAATTAATAAACTTAAGTTCAACCGCGGAAACAAATCTCTACCATATGTTATAAATGATAAGATTATATTATGTGTAAAATGAAATACATTTCACGATTTTAGATAAATTTTTAATTCGATTTTTAAAACACAGTGAAAGAGATTTATCAAACGGTGGGTAATATCTATAATTTGTTAGAGATGTGGCTTTTCGGCCTAAGACTCAATATACCACATAGAGAGAACTAAATTGTATAAAAACCTCAAATGCTTATAGTGTATAACTAAATCTTCATAATATTTGAAAAAATAATTGATGTTTACAGTGAAAGCAGTTTGATCTAATTTAGGAGGTAAAAAGTGGGTTAAATAGTGTACTATATCTCAATTTATAGTCCTAACCCTATGTGACGCAGAAGATGTTGCAAAGGTTAGCTAGTTTAGTTTAGTAAGTAGAAGTTAAAGATAAATTAAATCTTTTATCCTTCTATCTTTTTTCTATAGATAATTTTGAGACAATTTAAGACTTGGAACTATTGAGGCTCCATCATTATTGCCCTTCACATATTAGGACTGCAGTTCACAGGCCATACGCTAACAGGTCATCATTCTTATTTGGTGGGCGTACATACATAATGTTGTATCAGGTTATACAATACCACATAGTAATAACTAATAAATTATAGGCTGTATCAAAAATACACGAAGCTGACTGAAAATTTGATTTCCATAAAATAAAATGGTTATGATTAAATAACTTTACAATGATTATTGTGTGATTTAATTACTAAAATTCTTTCAATGTTTCATTTATTTATTCATATCAACACAGTAAAATATGTTATTTTAATTCTACATTTCCCAGTCAAAGAGATTAAGAAATATTTACTTATGCACTTGCTTGTTAGTATCATGATTGAATCTGTTCTGTTGGTACGTCTTTCTTTACATGCATATACGCATGTTCGTTTTATTACTAAAGTCACAGGTCGATTTAAGATCGTTAGGACTTGATTACATACATAGGAATTCATACGTCGTAAGGTGTCGAATGCAAGAGACCTCTGCTAAGCTGAGAGTTACTACGTAACTAGAACTATCGTATGTTGATGTATAAAACCTACGTGAAATGTATAAAAAGGTACCATTATCGTAAACTGCAAGGACTATTGCTAGTTACCAATAAACTATTCAAATAGCTGATGTAGTAAATCGGGTCAAGTTCACATTGTCAAATGTGGGCACTGTTGTGAATACATGCAGTACATATTCCGTTAAATTTATTCATAGGAAGAAATGTTTTGCAACCCTGCGTAGTCGGAGTTTACAGACGCCGCCAGGGCTCGCACTGCGATGGAATAATTATTAAGTTTTAATTGTTGCGTGCCGTCGCGTCCACGTCGATGGCAGGCTTACAGAAATTCTCATACTTTGTTACTGAGGTGGAGCCAAAACAATTGTATGTCGGGATAATACAGTACAGATTGTTACTTCCGGGCTTATTAAAAGTTTGATGCATAGTACTTTAGCAGTTCGCTAGACAGCTTTATTATAATGTTACGGAGTCAGCCAAGTGTTAATTGGGTACGAGCATAAATTTTCATTATACTAAAGTTGATTAATTTTACAACTAATATTTATCTTTATTATCTATAATCTTTGAAACAATATAATACAGTTGTCTAGCGAACTACTAAAGTAGTAAGCAACAAACTTTTAATAAACGCGGAAGTAACAATCTTGAAGATTGTAAATAAATAATTATGTAACGATTAATAGTGTTTTTTTTTCATTGGAGTTATAAATAAATCAATAGAATGTAACGTGCCGTTGTAGCTATTAGAAAGAAAGTGAAGAAATTTAGCTAAGAACAGTGTAGAATTACGCAAATTGTCGTAAATACAGATTTGTATGCGAAGCTGTAAAATCCGGGGTTGCTCGCATGCGAGACGTAGTTGTTACAACCACGGAAGCAATGTAATTTCTCTAACTGCTACGACCAATATACTTAACTATCTAAACCGGCGAATTTCGTATCGACCGAGAAATTTATTGATATACCGACAGCAGTGCCATCTATCGGGTCCAATTGTGAATCTAAACCAATCTCGAATCCAATGGAACACACCCATAAAATTTTATCAAATTCGATCCAGCCGTTTAAGAGGAGTTCAATTACAAATACACGTACAGAAGATTAGATATTTATAGTATATGTATAAAGATAATTATAACAAGAGTCTCCTCTTACCTACTATACCCTGGGTCTATCACATTATATCACATTATATTATTCTTATCCTTTTTTTGCTTAAATTAAGATGGTAAGTTGAATCAGTAGGTTAATATTTAAACCTAACAATAATATTACCTTCATATTACCTGTAGCGCGGTTTACACTCGTACTTTAGATACAGACTTTAAAAGCTCATCGAATGTTTTCTACTGCACCATAAAAAAAATCATAAAAGAAACGCATAAAAATATTGATTTGATTTAAACAGTTATTATTTACAACAGCTATTATTTCTGCTTAGTACTCTTAACTATACTTACCATTCGCTAAATATAATATTCACAGAAAATAGTAGGTAATTAAAATCGTTCACTGACGATGTGAGAACCAAAATAAATGAGGAATTACAAGCGGTGTTGTTCCGATAAAATTATTCAAACTCTGTTATCTATTTAATTTTGTTATGGTAATGTAAAATTATAATCGTATAGCGTAAACTTATATATTATTATAATCATGCATATTTAGCATGTAAATGTGCATATTATTTTTATTATTCATTTTTATAAGGGAAGATATGGTAAGACGTATGTTTCGTAATATTTAGGTTTTACACAGCTTCACTCCTCGCATACTTATGTACCTACTTAAGATTAATTCTTAAAACTGCATCGTACTCGTATATTGAAAGTACCTACATTATGTTATACGTGTGTTGGTGCAATATTAAATAGGGACCAACAAATGTCAATTGATTGCAACCTTGGATGTTAAAGCTGTTGACCATCTCCTTTTGTTTATCTTTGCTTGCACATTACGGAGATTGAGTACACACCTCTCATTTAAATAAACAGTTATTTAGAGTACCTAACTGAATTCAAAGAGATAGCCTCGAGCTACCTATGTCTTTTGGAATAGCCGGTTGGTGCGGTTAGTGACCCGAAATGCAAAACCAAGATATTGTAGGTTCGATTCCCACTCAGGACAAATGTTTGGATGATGCACATGAATACTTATACTGTTTCTGGGTGTATAACATCTATAGGTATAAGTACCTATATATTCCTAAAATATGTAGGTATCAATCTTTATCTGATTACCATAACACAAGTTTTATCAGCTTCAGATGACCGTGTGTGAAATGAAATATTTATTCATTTATTAAGCAAAAAAAATGGTCATTGAATTCTGTATTGTGATAATTATTTTGTATTATATAGAGTTTGTGCAATAAGAAACTGTTCTATTCATTGGGTAACGCATCATTGTTCGGATGTCGATTGCTATATTTTGACTTCTCGTAATTGGTGTTTTATGTTAGGTTCTGCGATGTCAAACCAACAGTTTCCCGCTTTATTGTTTAGGTCATCAGTCAATCAGGTCGAAGGGCGACCTGCGCTCTTTACGTAATTACTGTCTACACTGCAGACGTTTCAATCACCTGTAAGTCTTACCTAAATAGCTTTGTCCTATACCGTATGTAAGGGACTTTGTATGCCATCTATCCTTTATAGACCAGTAAAAATATTTAAGAGACTAAATTCAACTATCATTTTAATGTGTTTTAAGTAGACACTTAATACATTCCAATGCCAATAGCATTTAATCAAAAAAAGTGTAGATACCTAAGTATCTGGCTGGATTTAACAAAAGTAGATTCCTACTGGAATCCATAGGCAAACGCGGAATAACCATGGCTATGGACAGTTTAACATATTATTTCTAAACAGCTCGGCGATTACATAAGAGTATTACTCTATGAGGACATAATGGGTTCTAGTCACACGCCATTTGCGGCTGATACACCTAGTTACTGAGTCAACGCGTTATATGCACAGGAGAAATGATTGACACGAATACCTGATGTATGTATATCCATTTAAGCTCAGGAGTACGTATAAGCATACTAGTAGTTATCTATGTGATTGTCACTTTAGTATAAGTACTTTTATAGATATGTAAGAAACAAATTACTTTTAAACGCCCTTTTAATGTGACAGGGATTGAATGACAAAGACATCCAATCCACAGTCTGAAAGATTTGCACCATGCCACAAGACGCACCATAGTTTCGTGCGTTGTACTCTTATAACATAGTTTGTATTGTGTGTCCATCACGCACAGTGCGTAGAATCGCGAATTGTGGGAATATAATGGGTCATATTGGTACTACTGGGGCGTAATCATTACGCATACTGATTTTAAAAATTTCGTATTAACTAAACTGATTTTAATAAAATTTTGCATACAGTGTTGCACAGTTTGATCAAAGTTGAGAGATGGGATAATTCATTTGTATGTCATATAGGTATGACGCAGATGAAGTTGTGATGGTCAGCTAGTTACACTATTGAGAAAGCTTTCCCAGATATATTGGTAATTTAATGTTCCGGACATTTAATTACCTTGCACCTTAGAATGTTTTAGTGTTTGTAAAACCGCTCTTTTACGACCAATACTAATTAGACTTTATTGGCATAGGACATGGGACGTTATCTTGAGACTAATAGTCTAGTTAATCGACAAACGTGGACTACGGCTTAACAATACGTAGGTATGCTCCAGGCTTTCCCGATTCCACGCTGCTTCATTGTAGGTTGGTGGAGATACAATTACTAACGGGGGTTGACCACTAACCCAATTATAAAATTACTTATGTGATCGAAAGATTGTACTATTATTAACATCACATTGTGAAACTACAAATTTTACAAGACATAAAAATAAATATAAACATAAAAATAATTTAGTTACAACAAAAGTTGTGTAAGCTGTGGTATCGTAGGAATATGTAAACAAACACGTTATTGCGCACCTACCAATAACACTTTTATCTATGCTTACCACGCTTAATACTACTACACTAGACTGAGCAGGTAACCTGGCTAGAACCACCTTTGGACTTGCTCATCTTTAGTCACGATTGAGAAAATCGCTTCACGAACATCGATCCTTAGCGCACAGGAGTTTAGCAAAGAGAGGGGTCGGTTGATAAATACAAATGCGCGGGCGCAGTTCAGGCAGTCGCGGCGGCGTGCACCTTAATATCAATATGCGGACGCTGGCGATTACGGTGGGTGTTGTGTTGTGTTGTGATTAAATAATAGAAAAAATAAAATAAAACAAAAGTGACGATACGGCCGGGTCAAACTAATAACGGCGAAAGTGATGTTCATTTTTATATAATTTTTTTTTTCAAATTTGTTGTGGTATTTTTTTTCGGATTTATTTGGTGTAATTTTTAAATTTAATGCTAATTTTAGAAAATGAGATTTTCTTATTAAATTTTTCATTAAAAAAAATATATAGGTACTTACTTTAAGAAAGTGCCGCGTTAATCGTATTATATACCTACTTATTTACATTTACCTACATTTTAATTTAATAATACATATTCCACAACATTTTGGATATACATTGTTAAAGTTGCAGGATAACTGTATTAAAAAGGATACCTAAGAAGTAATCAAACGAACTAACAAAACCGATCTTCAGAACGTACGCACGCTTTTGCGGAACTTTTTATACGCAGTGCGTTTGCGTTTATTATTCATAAATTTTATTGTCTGTTATAATTTAGTGTGCAGTTATGCCTTTTTAGTCTATTTTTTTTTAATTACATTCTAAGTCGTAAATGAATATAGCATGCAAAGTTGATAATTGCATGGCGGTGCGGCACTATTATAACAACTATCAAGGCAAAATTAAATATCATCATTGCTTATAATAATTTTTAGGTGTCTAAGAAAATTAAAAATAGAGGGGAGGATAACAGTTTTATAAATAATTTAATGAGACATAGGTTACCTTACAAATCTACTCAATGTTAATGATAAATCCGTGCAACTATAAATGAATTAAAATTTAAAAAAAAACGTAACATTCCATTCATTGAAAAATCAAAACAAAAAGACGTCTTCGTCTTGTTTCATTGACAAGAATAAATTTTAATAATAACAAAATATACCTAATAATAATTATGGGATTGAAATGATTGTTTTACAGTACTTCAATTTTGTTATTGAAATAATGTTTTCTTTTGCAGTTATGGGTGGTCTTAGCCATCACGGCTTCAATAGCCGTACCTTTAAAAGAAGATAAAGATTTAGCAGTTACCAGAGAAAAGCGCTCTCCTGGTTGGCATTCGCCCCCAGAAGGTGTTTGGAAAAAGAAACTCGTCTGGAAAGAAGAATGGAAACAAATCTGGAAAACAGAAAAAAAATTGGTATGGAAGACTGAATGGAAAAAAGAAAAAGTACCTGCTTGGAAAACCGAACAAGTACAGCAATGGAAAGAGGAGCAAGTCCCAGCGTGGAAAGTAGTTCAAAAACCTATATGGAAAGAAGTACAAGTGCCCATCTGGAAGGAAGTACAAGTACCAGACTGGAAAAAAGTATGGAAACCAGTATGGAAGGAAATTCAAGTTCCAATAACTAAAGATGTGCAAGTACCAGAGTGGAAACAAAGTTTTGTCCCAGAATGGGTAAAAGAAGGAGTTCCCGGCGAGAAATACTTAGGAAAAGATGATCACGGTTGGGAATACACCAGCCACGATTTATGGCGTAAGAAGATGATATGGAAGCCCGTATGGAAGAAAGTATGGAAAACCGTTCAAAAACAAGAGTGGGTCACGGACAAAAAACTGGAGTGGAAAGAGGAATGGAAGCAAATCTGGAGGACAGAAAAGAAACAAGCTTGGGTAACAGAAAAGAAACAAGAATGGATCGAAGAGAAGGTACAAGTGTGGAAAACTGTTAAGAAAGAAGTTTGGGTACCTGTAAAGAAACAAATCTGGGTAGAGAAATGGAAACAAATTCAAGTACCCGTATGGAAGACGATAGAAGTTCCAGCCTGGAAGAAGGTTTGGAAACCAGTTTGGGAAAAGGTTTGGGTACCAATACATCACGAACATCATGAACACCATGGATGGGATTAAATAAGTTAGATTACGAGTATATTTGTATATATAGCAATATTTACGATGTAGTCACTTGTTAACTAATTGTTACCGAAGAAACCCAAGATTTCTTTCGAACTCTTTTGTAAATATGACACTAACGATATTTTCTACGACCGAGGCGCCAAGATTCTGGTAAGTTTTTTGGACATTTTTGTACTTCTGGGCGTACGCGAGGGCGAAATCTCTAAGTTAGCGAATGTATAAAAACACCTCTTATCAATCTTTGCGAATGCTGATTTTCGTATTAAACTTTGCGTGCGCCTTGAGAAGTGAACATTTCAACAGCGTTTTAGATAAACCAATTTTTTTATTTTGTCTATAACACGGCCTAAAAGTGTTCACTTCCTAATTTACTTTCACTCGATAGTGAGGAAAAATGATGTTTTTCGAAAATAACACTACACTATCAGGTGGAAGTAGTACAAAATATCCAAGAAATAAAGCCATAATTATGTTTCAATGTAACGTAATTCTTTATTTTTATTTCTATGTGTGACGAAAATTATGTAATATTACAATACAGTTTCTGTTCTTTGAAGTTGTATTGTGGTTACATTATTTTCAAAAATTAGAGGCTATGATGAGCTGAGCTTTACATTATTTGGCACCCTGTGCTAATAGATTTCGTTATACAATACTATCTAGGTATTGTTTTACACACGTCAATCTTATTACGACAAAAAATAAATATTCAAAAGAACGTAAATACGTGTTAATTTTAAATTATTCGCGATACTGATTTAATAGTTAACAAAGATCAAACCTTACAGATTCCGGAACGTAATTAAACAGGTTTTATCGCAATTATAAAAAAAAATTAAAACAAAGATTTTGTCATGAAACTATTTTATACTTCAATTTGCCACTTTTTGGTACAGGACTTTAAGGTCAGCCGCGAAAAAGAATGATTTTACATGAAAAACGTTAAACTTTTTTTATTTTGTTTTACAAGTGTATTGTATTGTTCAAGTTCTTAAAATAAATAAAATTGTTATATAGTTGAAGTTTTATTTAATCTCTTTTTTAACTTTTCAAACTTTATTTTTACAGTAAATACATACAACTGTGACTTAATTTGGATATATGATAATACGATTATGAAAAAGATCCTCCAATATTGATGACAATCGCCTTCTGACTTAATGCACCTACTGCTAATTTGATGAGGTAAAGAAAAACCGCTATATTAAAAGCTAGCTATCAGCTAAAGGCTTGGATGAACAATAATACAATTTGTATTTAGACTTGAAGTAAAACTAAGGCCTTAGAAGGTCGTTTTTAATGAAGTAAATCGTAAGTAATTAGTTATTGTGTTGGAACATATTACCAACATTACACACTTTCATTGTCAAGTAGTTATAATTTTAGTTAATAAGTACTAAGTAAGTTATAATATAGTAGTTATAAGTAAATAATAGTTCTTGTAACACTGCAGGCACATCACAACTACACATTTCGACTATGGCTCGTTTAGAATTAGGGTTTGGCTCCATATTTTGTCATTGATATGTACATTGATTGACAGTTAAAACGGTGTTGGCCATAATGGAACATAAAGAAGAATATTGGACCGAGTACCACAAATATATTTATTATCTACATCTCACACGTCCTACATCAAAGTAACATACATTTGCATACAATTAATTCTTACACATTATTATAATGACTTACATGCTCGTACCTTCATCATTTCGTGTCAAAATTAAATTGAAATGAGATTTACATACTCGTACGTATTCCTACCTGTTGCGTAAATGTAAATACTCATTCATATTAAAGTCATTAAATATAATTAAAATGAAAAAAATCTTGTAGTATCTTGCAGCAACACATTTCAATCTTTAACGACTGTCATTTAGCCTACAGGCAGATATTGTTTTATACACATAAGTCAATTTCTAACAGCCTAGAAGGACTAGGTATCTGAGATCGTACATAATGTATTATTTTTCTTAGGGTCTAAGATAAAATAGCTGACAATTTCTTAATATCAAATAACAGAGACCCAAACAAGGTCCCGTCTAGAAAAACGTCTAATAATAGAGCGGTGAAGCCAATTAGCTTTCCTACGGCTGACGCCCAAGTACGAACATCATTCATCTTTACAACTCAAATGTTAAATTAGGACACAGGACACCGGTACTCGAAGATAAATTCTCTCTATCTTCGCAAAACCATAACTTTTCTACTGAAATGTTATAATAAGCAGGTAATGTGTCATTGTTTCATGTTTAAAAAGGGTCATTCGTCGCTGCAAGAGATGTAGAGAGTCTGTAGGTATTTGGTGCAGAGCCGCGACAAAAGCACGCAATGATCAGTGAAAAATCATTTCATTACAATATGGTAAGTACACTTAAAGACTATTATTATACATTTCGAATACAAGTTTGAGGAATCGACATTAATTTGAATCAATGTTGTGAAGAATATCGCCAGAACAATATCGCCAGATACTATTGAAAGCTTGGTGAAAGCGGTATCTACAATTTAAATAAAAATTATTAACAGGGATTATTTCGTGTAGGTACTTACAATATTTAAGTACATACCTAATAGCTAACGGAACATTCGCTATGGAAGTACCTAGTTGTTTACTTTAATTTTCTACTGCCGATAATTCATATAAATATAGTTACGTATAGTACATACAGAAATCTTCCTTGTATCGCTTAGACGTTTGATGTCCTTTTTAATTAACGATTTAAAAAAATTATTCTAAATGGCAGGTTTCTCTATTAATTTTACAAATTTTTATGAAATGTGCTGCAACAAATATTTTAACTGCACTTTCATATTTAATTGTAAGTATTTTCTGCAATTTAGAAAAAGTTACACAAGCATGTGATTCTGTCTCGATGTACAGTACCTACTTACCTACTAAGAATCATTAATATAGTTATTATTTTACTTAATAGATGATGTCTTTGTAGAGTCTAATTGTCGGGGATAACAAAAGGTTCTCGATTTCATATTATGTCATCTAATAGCCCAAACAGGTTTCATAAATATTAATGTCACCTCTAGTGCATACGTAGAATCCTAGATGAGTTTAAACCTGCCTAGTGAATAAGAGATTATCTCACATGCCATCTGCACAAACTTTCACTTCGCGGATAAAAACGTGAGCTTCTACCTCTGTGACTTGATTAATTATAATGCGTATGATTAAATTAAAAATGACTCAATACCTACATAATATAAACTTTTCATTAATGTAATATTTTTCTAAAAAGATACGAAATTAGGACTAGAAATAGAGATTTTGTATATATAAAACTGTCTCCACTCTACCGCAATATTTCCGTTTATTATTAATAAATTATATTTATTTAATTAAAGTGAATATAGATTTTACCAGTTACTTTTTTAATCAGGTATTTTAACTGTCATACTTACTTTAAACATTTTTTTGTAATCCGTCCTTCGTTTAACACTTCATACTACATACGCAATAAACACTTTGTCATCATGATGTACCATGTAGCAACACGTAATTTGCAACATAAACGCGATAGATAAAAGCATGTGAACATAATTTAATGACAGAGTTCCGTTACTGCAATCTTATCATCTTTGAGTTGTGGCTTCTCTCACATACCCATAGAACAAAATATAAGAGGAGAAGATAGCAGGAAATACGCTTTGCTCTTAAAAGCAGATGACATGTGCGGCAGCGGTAATAGAGGTGTTAGGGAGACATGTTTGAATTTTTATAATACTTAACAGTTCTTTAAGGATAGCGGCGTGGACAAAACAGGGCGACAGGTAAGTTTGCCGCCGCAACAACCACCGTGTTAGTCACTCGGTCACTCCGCTGCTAACGGACTTCAAAATGATGTCGTAAAGTACAGATAAGTACCTAAGCTATAAATTTAAAGTTAATATTTATCCAGTTATATGACGACTATTCAACAAAAGATACGACACTTAAAGTCGTACCAAATAATAATATTTTGCTTTGTCACGTCTCAAAGATACAAAATACAATCGTAATCGTAGGATAAGTATAAACTGAGCTCTTCGATCTACTTGTATCATTATTCTGTGCGCGACCCCTCGAACACGCTGGCGATGTTTTTGTGAGGTTTCGCGTCGAGCGTTAGACAAACATGCTCCGCAGATTTCAGTCTGATATTCCGAACATGATGTAAGGCATCTGCTTACACGTACATACATAGTATATTATATCTATAGACACGATAGTAATCGAGTCACGAGTGACAAACTTATCATGTAGGTACTCTCAGACACACCACTTTGTAATTTACCGGATATATATATGTATACGGACTATTTCAGATAAAATAAATTTTATGTTACCTCAAGGCCCGCAGTTATAGGCTCGAGGACTTCTTTTGACGGAAGGCGAGGTAGAATAGTCTAATGTCGTCGCATATAGGGCAGTTCCATTGTCAGTGACGGTCGCAAGATTTTTCACGTATAATCAACCTCGGCTGTGATCAGTTTAATTTTTTAATGGTAGTACTTATACTAATATACAACATAGGTATCTTGGTTACTGAGAAAGCATATAAAAACCGCTTCTACACTGTCGAAAATCATACTAATGATCACCAACAATAGACGTTTGTTTTAAATGTAGGCTGTTAACTAGATATTTATTTTAGTAGTTTCAATTCAATCTGATAACGTTATTGCAGAGAACAATGCATACAAATAAAATACTAATTTCATAGACGGAATTTTAATATTAACTCTCTGGTCAAGGTGGAAATAATCTTCCATTAAAGACAGGAAGCCATTATCATTCGCATTGTTTCCCCGTACACATCTGTATCTGTAGGCGTGATGGTTCAAAACCATGTTAGACTGAGCTAGCAGACAGAAACTAAGGACAGTTATTCATAAAAGCAACGTTGTATACCTCAAGATACACTTGAGTTCGAAAATACTGTGAAAAATGCGGACTCAT
>DWBH01000478.1:0-12260 GCA_018230765.1 Ernsta delagoae
TTTATCTGTGCAATATTTTCAGTCTGTGCGTCTCGCTGCGCGGTTTAAACAGTGCTTCGATTTTTAAAGACGTTTATTTGAAGACACTCCCTCTTTAATACTCTAAGACATACATTTTAATATAAGCGCAAAGGTATCCCTATATGAGAGACATATAAAATCGAAAATTGGCGAGTTTAAGATAAGTTTACTACCTGATTGTGATTTGATAATGCTGTAACTTAAGGTATTCAATTTAAACACTGATTCCCTTATATTAAACCCTTAATAAAAATACCATAGAGCACTATAAAATTATAAATATTTACATATAATATTTTTTACGTAATGTTAGCACGTTGACCTAGCTGTAGTGGGCGGGTGATCTTCTTTGACCTAGTTGCGGCACTATGTACCTATCCATAGTATAATGGGCCACCAGTTCAACGAAAAACGGGAAGTATGATGTAATAACACATAGACCGAAAGGGTTTAGTACCGAATTGGGTACCTTGCTTACTGAGTTATTTACATCAAGTCCTCTTTTTAATAATGTTATAGCACAGATAGTAACCATAGTCAGAAAAATTATTGTTTCTATAAACATTGATTTTATATTGATTTCTATAAATCAACCACAATAACGAACACAACACATGTCATGTAATAAAAATAAAGTTGGTAGATAAATGTCCTATTTCGCCACAGTGCCTAGGTACGTATAATTATTATTATAATGTAACTCATAAATTTGATGTACCTAGATACAGAACCAAGGTTTACCTACCTATCAGTTTTAGTTTGATTTTATTTACTTTATATGTGTAGGCATGCTTTATTTTATTAAATATGATGCTACAAATAACATGTACCTACATATCTGCTATTTTAATTACTTACCTATGTGATAAAGGTTATATTATAATAACAATAAATGAAAAGGAACGCAAAATTCACAGTTCAATTTTCCCCTATTTATTGTCGGTACCTATATATCACTTTTCAGTTCACACCTTTCAACACACATAAAATAAACAAAACAACATTATCCAGTCAACGCACGTCTACACCGCACTGCAGGCTACGACAAATTGTTGAAATTGTTGACCATAGAGTAGACAAAGGAATAGAAACGTATGACGCCTTGGAAGTTAAACCACAAATTGGTTAATTTAATACTTAGATATATTTACCTACTTACCAAAATTAAAATTAGTATCTAATATTTATTAATAAAATAAAAGTGCATGTCCGAAGAAAGAGTATAAAAAAATAACTGAAGATAGTGTAGGCAGGTAGGTAATGTGCGTAGATATTATTAAGATAAAGGTGAAATGCGAAAATTAAATTTTACTATTCTTTATAACATATTTATAATAGCTGGCACACAGGCACAAGTATACATACTTGAGCCATATCTACATAATAATATTATGTGGGTAATATCATTAGATATAAACGTCACAACTTTTAAACCGTTTAGTTATTTATTTCCTCAGTACGATATTAATATGGTTGTAGGTACTTTATATCTACATGATACCTACTTACTTGTAATAGAAATAGTAATAACGTTTTTGGGACACAATAGGATGGGTGCAGAACTGCAGAGGCTCATACGTTGTCTACGAAGCTACGCATACCTATAGCTATAGGTATCATTGTTTTTAGGTCATCACGCTATTTATGAAGAGAAGGTGTAGACAAGACATCAATGAAGGCAATAATATGAATGGAAATATTAATAATATAATAACTCTACATTTTAATGTTTAACAGACGTAGTGCTTTACTTAAGTACCTATAATAATTGTTGCTAGATTTTAACACTTTTCCCGCAACCTAAAAAGTATGTTTGTACCCATATCGAAACAGAGTTTGCGCCGAATCGAGCCTAGAAGCCATTGACCCCATTTCTTTGACATCTTTTTATCACTTTCATTTCTATTTGCAGGTAGATATATATAATAAGTATCATTCTCAGAATGTCGTGTTGACCCTTACATTTATCAGCATGATTACGTAACGTTAATTTCACCGCGGTTTTCATAGCAGTTTCGCATCTACCTATGTATGCACTGTGACTGGTATTTCTCAAACTGTTCTTATACTTTGATGAACGATGAATGATATCTACTTTTATTAAATATAGTAATACTTACGTTACCTTTATATTAGGATGACTTTAATTAGCGGTAAAGCGTTTCTTGAACAGGGAAAACTGAAGGCAAAACAAATACGTCAAAGGCTGGAAGGAACGAGACGAGCTTCGTGGACGAAAGGTAGGTTTGCAGTGTCGTGTGCTGTTGCGCGGAGACGCCCGCCCGCCCTACTGCGCACTCACTCTTACTGATTCATTGAGTTAGTACTCAATGTAACCTGTTTATAGGTATTTGTGGATCAGTTATGCTTAGGCATAAGGTATCTTTTATCACATTCTTACTTTAGTTCAAACATACAGATTTTAACAACGATTGATGGTTCAATAACATAGTGTTGTAAAAGTACTTGATTTGATAGGTCCATTTACGTAAGTATTGTGGTGTGTGTGGTGTTGTCAATTTATTTATAGGTATGTAACGTTGGGGTTCATAGATGTAGGACGTCAAATGTCTACTTTTTGGGTTGATAGATAAAAGTCCCTGTTACTGGTAAATAGAACTTTTATGGTATAAAAGAAAAGTATTGGTACCAGAATTAAACGATTTTTAAGTTTCCGATATAAGTCAGTTTTATGCTTACCAAATTTGTTCTAAAATAATAGGTACGTACATTATTTGCGAAGGTATAAACATGATAATTATAAATCCTTATCCAAAAAAATACGTTATTCATCACAAGTATTTAATTTAAACCCAAATTGTCCTTTATATCATTCGATTTACTTAAATGAATATTTTAGGAGATAATTATCGCATTTTAAAATAACATCACAGCAAAATAAAGATCGAGGACTACTACTAATGGGTAATGGGTAGTCATGAGGGGGAAGGTCCCAGTTAGCTCTGCAAGATGCGTTAACAAAGTCAAACAAAGTCGCGGGTCGCGGGTTAGTTAGCGTTAGCCTAGTATCTATTCACGCGGACGAGATCGCGGACATAAGCTAGTTAGGTATATTTTGATAGGTTGTACTTACCTATACAACAGAACTTTTCTGTAAGTACTTCGCAGAAAAATGTTATATGAGCAATGTCAAAAAAAGTATATTTATCTATTTTACTTACCTGCTGTTTTTGAATTATTGTTCAGTACCTATAGCCAAGAATAGTTTAAATACAAATAATATAACAAAATTATAACCATACATTAACGAATGCAAATCTTATAGGTACCAATTTTAATCTTTAAAACGCTCTCCTGTAGAGTTGGGGTTTTTCAGATGCAATAAGTTAATAAGTATTTTCAATTTTCAAGTAGCTACCTATCACCTACAATATATTATGTTTATGCCATCTTATCTGACATTTTCGAACTACGTAGGTAAGTACAATACAAATTATGGTGAAGCAAGTAAATAGTTGGAGTTTTACTTGCTTAGCAGTTTGGCTTTGTGGTACAATAAATATTAGTAAGATGTCGCTGTTGATGAAATATTTAGTACTAGAAATGCCATACAGATGGCGTTCATACAGATTTCTCCGAAAGCTTTTAGTGAAATTATATCTGTCGACGCATATTAATATGGCCGACTGTCGTATCGAATTATGAAATGTAAATTTAATTTATTTGTAAACGTTGCAATTATTTCACATCGTTTTGGCGGGAATAATACGCTACATGGTTTTGCGCTTTTAAAAGTGCGGCATTATTACTTGTGCCTTCGGAGCAAGCAGACGTCTTGTGAGTAGCTACAATCCTTTTTAATATTTCTAAGATTTAAAAATAAAATAGTTGTAAGGTAGAAATAAGTAGATTAGAAATTGAAAAATCAGTGTTTAAAATCTCTGTGTATCTATCTCTGTGTAAAATTAATAAAGTGATCTTTTAAAACAGTGTGTTTGCATCATGAGTGAAAATATTGAGAACTGTGACGTCAGCAATGCTGATGTCACACCTCCTAGAAACTCGGTCGACCAAAACCCCACTTTATAAGTATCACATTCCAATCGTAATAGCAGATAGCTATATACCTACCTAACTTTTTAACAATTCACACCATTGATTTCATTTTACAATCACACATTAAGTAGAAAAACAATTCAGTAAAATAAGTATAAAACTACTAGAATATGCTTGCGACTTCGCCCGCATGCGTAAAGAGCGGATTTATCTATTCCTAAAGCATAATACAATAATAAATGGCTATCTACATAAAAATAATGTTGTATAATGATACGGAAAACTTCCCGCGCGAGTCGGACTCGCACTTGGGTGTTATTTGACAATGAATCGAATTTAGTTATTAGGATAGGTACTATCAAATATGATACTGTCAATTATGTTTTTTAAATCAAAAGCACAAAGGAGTATTATTGATATCTACTCAGAAATAAATTGCCCCTAAAATAAGTATTTTACTAGTTCAGGGGTTGAATTTCAGTAAAGTATGAATCACAGCTTTCATAAATTCTATTAATGAATGTTTATGCAAAATTTGAAGCAGTTTGGACCAAGGAATCACAATGTTCCATACAAACTTCACCCCCCTTTTTTCACCTCCTTCAAGGTAAAATTTTGGAAAATCCCTTCTTATCGGATCCCTACGCCATACAAAGAACACACCCTCCAAGTTTCAAATCCCTACCTACGATCAGCGGTTTAGGCTGTGGCGTGATCCGTCAGTCATTTAGGACAAGGGATTTTATATAATTATATATAAAACTATAATAATATAATTAATAACAAGTACCTTTTAAGATAATCTACTAAAAGCTAAATATAGTTCGGCAGGTCCTGTAGTTTTTTTTAGTTTCAAATTTAGTTACCAGTTACCAGCCCTCTCTACAACACTCTACTCATCAACCAAGTGAATTAATCAGACAAAGAAGTAAAAACATAATATAGCAAAAAGCGGCTTTAATTATGAAAACCACAACCATCTCTTTAGACAGGACCCTATTTATCTGTTCTGTGACAGGACCGAATGATTGCTCTAGTTTAAGGATTTATATGTAAGTATACCTATACTTCTTAATTTTTTGTTTACTTATAAGAGCTATATACTTATGACAGTACTCAGACTACTTAGGTAAGAGTTAGGTACTTAAAATGCCTAGGTAGATAAGTTATACGTACAACCGAGATATTAATGCTTAAATATAGTATAAGTTATGCGTGCAGCCGAGATATTAATGCTTAAATTTTTTCTTAAAGAGCGCGAGGCACACTCTTTATAATAAATCATAATAATTACATGCAGACGTGACGTGCAATTATCTACATAATATTATGTTCTCTCTCATAGGGGGTTGTAATTTAAATTTTAAAAAGTTCGAGAACACGCTTTTGCAGAGCTTAGGGCGTCTTACACTTGATTTATAGGCGCAGGTAACGGCTGAAAAATTCAAATTTTCCGCCTCACTGTACTTACTATTAAATCGAAGCGGGCAAACTTTAAAACATTTTTGCACCAGCCTGCAATGACTGCATAGTTAATGCACATTTAGACTATACCTGAGTAAGAGCCCTTTGTTGTATCATGATGTGTCCCTAATAGATATAGATATATTAGTAATAAAATTGACAGTAAAGTAGGATAAAAAGCATACGTACCTACGAGTTGATAGAGTTGGAATTGTTTAGCGAAGGTAAATCAGCCAGGCTGCAAACTGTAGGAATTTTGGTTCGACCTTTATTGAGTTTTACTAAGACATAAGCATAAGAAGTTATTGTCTTTATTTTATTTTATTATGTACACTTAATTAATTATTTAGGTATTATCTAATAAACAAGGTAGCTAAATGCTTCATAAAATCCTCAAATGTAATACAATGCCGTATCCTGTTATTCCTGTTATCTACGTAGTTTCCGTTTTTGGTAAATAAAACCAGGGGTTTCGGAATGTCTTAACGATGTCAACGTGACATGGCCCTCGGGTTTTCCGATACATAAGTACGAGTCGTAGCTCGAACATGACTTGCCCTTTAACGGCACCCTCTCACGAGAAACCTTTCAAATTACTTTCCCATAACTTAATAGCATATAGGTATTCGTATTATGTAGCTAAGTAGGTAACTTATGTTTTCTTAAAAATTGATTAATTTAGGACCTGTTTCTTTTTTTTTCAATAGATTTCCATAAAGATAGCAGTTTTTACAAATACGTTACGTATCTAGTAGTATCTACCTATAAAAAATATAACAAGAAATGTCGGAGAAAGCAGAGTTCCACCTCTAATTGGGGTTGTGGCGCCCGCCGGGGGCCTATCCCATCGGCCTTACAGCTCGCTGCTGTAATAAAATAAGCAGTTTTTCCGATTCGACGTTTCATCTTGTCGCTTCGTATTCTGGAGGCAGCATTCGTTTGGAGAAAATCTTGTGCGGCGTTGGTCTCTTGCGAATTGTGCGAACGAATTAACTTTGGTTACATTTTGCACGACGACAACGTAAATACAAAAGTACTTATCTAAAGGATATTTTACTAACTGTCCCTATATTTAATTGAGTCTGTGCCTTCAAATAAACCACATCTATAATGAAACATTGATTTTTAATGAATAAAATTTTTATTTGATTTAAACTTTTGGAACAGCGGTAAAAACGGTAAAAATAAAGATGTACAAATTTTTAATAGTCGTATCATTTCTGACCGGGTGTACCTGCAGCGACTCTCAAATTTAAATTCAGCGAAGCTAAAAAGTTTGAATCCAACACTTTTTGAATTAGCGATAAATAAAATCATCTTTTTTTATTTATAAATTTATTTCAATTATACTATAACACTTACACACAATAAGTATCAGATAAATCGCGTAAAATCATTAATAGAATTGATGAAAGATGTAATTCATACTTAATGAAATTCAGCTCCTAACCGATTTTGTTTCCAGGTTGATATCAATACTTCATAGTGCTTTTGATTCAATAACTCGTTTCGATTAATTGTCAATAACACCCGCCAAGTGCGAGTCAAACTCGCGCGCGAAGGTTTTAGTATTATTATACTTACATCATTATCTTTATGGATTAATTATTGTGTTATGTTTAAGGGATAGATAAATTCGCTCTCTACGTAACTCACGCGGACGAAGTCGCGAGTATAGTCTAGTCTAGCCACTAGTGTAACATTAAATGGTAGGTAATTGGTTGGTACGTTTGTTTGGTACTAAGTAGTGTTTCCAATAAGGCAAATTAATATAACTTAATGTTTTATATGCCATTGGTGACTATTTAGTGTATTTAATCAAAATATTATCAGGAACCAGTGACAGCCTGTGGGTAAGGAAAGTCCTACATATTTATCTTCAAGTCGTGTTTTTCTTCATCTCTCCTGAGACATTATCCCGATGATTCCATAACAAAATTACTTGCTTGAAAGATGTTCAGGTTTTTTCCCCTTAGATTTCTTTTGTTTTTGTGGAGCTGAAATTCAGACGTAAGAATATAAATTTCAATCAAGCACGTTTTTCTTTAGTTCATAAAATAGGTAGGTAATCGTACACTATACCTATAGAAGTTATTGTATGTTTGCCTGCTTTCAAATATAAAAGTAACTAAGTAAAGAAAAAAGAGCATTTTGTTTTAAGCTCTTCAATGTATTATGTATGTTGACTACCTACCTATATTTTTTACGTTAGGAACTGTGTAGAGGTAGGTACCTAATTTCAAATATTTTTCGTATGGAAAAATATTGTAATGGCTTTATTATGATTGGAGATACATAAGGTCATATTTCACAAACTAATAAATGGGATGTCCGCAACAGAATATTGCGTCGGAAATGTCGGAATAGCCTGTCTTTCAAATCATGCAAATAAAATACTGTGTAATTTATCTTCACACTTCCGGTTTGCGGGTCGTAGTTTAGGAGCACATAATTTTAAAAGTTATAAGTATTCGTTTTTTATAAATGTTGTAGCAACGGGAATATAAGTTTACCTACTTTATATTTTCATTACAACAAGAATAAGCAATACACTGTCTCTCATATAAGTGTCGCTCTTTAGATGGGCATTATGTAAGACAATTTTTGCACACAAATTTACAGTTGTTTAAAATGTTCACCAGTTGCTTCGTTAATAGTTAATAGCTAGTTAATTAGGTGGCAGCGGAAAATAGCATGTTTGAAAGTCTGAACAGAAGAATGCAAAAACATTGCAACCTGCAACCTTGCATTTCGTTATCGCACACTCGCACAGCCTCACAATCATGAACGCAATTAACTCACTCAGCTACTTTGTCTTTGTGTTCTGATTTATTTTATCTGTGCCTTTGCTTACTCTAATGAAGTGGTTTTTACTTTCCGGCAAATTGTTGATCTAACCCTAAAATAAATCTAATTCTAAAATAAGTAATTCTAGTTAGAGGAAAAGTATTAATAGTAATAAATAATAAATGTTTATTTTAGGCATAAGTACATGTAGTGTACAAAACTGTAAAGTAAAATAAATAAAATAAAATAGTACTCTTAGATTACATAATGCACGTCTATTAGCTAGTTCTTATGAAGTTGAATTCAAGTGCGGTTTCTTATTTAACTACTTAGTAAAATATTCCTCAAGCTAGAGACTTTGTAAATTGTTTATCTCATAAGTCATAACGCAAAACGCGTAACAGTTTCCATTGCATCATGTATAAAGTTAGAAAACTTTTGGAGTTCCCTTTCAGGCATGTTATTGCCGTGAATAATTTGGGCGGCAGATCGTAGCGATGATACGAATGCGCGAAAGATACAAGCCCCAGTAAATATACCTCCGGGAAATGTCTGAAAATTCAGCGAGAGTGACTTCCGCATCGTATTTTCAGCATTCAGCGATTTCAGCCCTCGTGACTTTTTTTGAGTAATAACAGGCCTGTGTCAACAAAACGTCTTTTTGTGTTTTGTTGTAGGGATTTCATAAAAACTTATGAATACCTATTGGTACCTAATATTCGTAGTTCTACTTGATTTTTTATTTGTTCATTGCTAGTTTAACATTGTCATTATTTAATTCTAAAGATATAACATATATAAGTAGATCTAAAGATATATAAGAAATTAAAAAGTAGGTAGGTATGCTTGACTTTTAATAAAATGAAGGATCTGCTCATCTATTAAGTAGCTTTCTCTGCCGGTCGAATACCCGAAATTAGTTACTGCGCAGGGTTCAATTTAAGGGCAGTAGCACTCTACCTACAAGGCGAAAATTTTGAGCGACATCTCAGCCTCATTAGTACTTCCATTTGAGACAACAATCGCTACTATTCTCTGACGACAACGATAAACTCATTCTGTAAATAAATTGTATGTTATCCCTACAAAAGTTAAGTATTTATTTACAGAAAGATAGATATATTATGTATCTTGAACGATAATGCCGACGGCATTCTCAGGTTAGTGGACATTGAGCCGTATAAAACGTTGAAATCTATTTCCATTCATAAAAATATCGGAACGAGATTTAGGAGGCAGATAAGGTTTGCAGCAAGACGGGCCGGGGCGGGCCCATCGTGGGAAATATGAAAATTGGAAACGCTCCGATACCGAGCCAAATAAATTCCATCCCTATTTGTAAGCAGACCTGAATATTATGTCGTACCAGTATATTTCTGCTAGTACATTTTTTTTATGACGCTATTTGTGGTTGTCCGTATTCAATTGGACGTTTTGGTATTAAAAGATGAAAAAAGAGTTTGGTTTAAATATTTTGCAATTTTCACATTTTTGATAGTGGAAAAATGAGCAATATTCAAATGGTCATAAAATATTTTAATTAGCTTGAAAATTGATAAGTTTCTTCTCGTGACAATTTTACTTACATAAGCCTCAGATCTGAGTGGTTGGTCCGAATACGATTTAGCGAGAGCTATAGATTGCATACTAACATTACTAACCAACCAACTATATATATGTACATGGAGGTAGTAGGTATTTGTACGAGAGTGGAATCAGGGCGGGTCGGCACTCGGATGTTTTGTCGGGTAGAGTTTAATACGTTCCATCCCGGGTGGCTAGCGATTCGTGTAATTAGTATCGAGCTACCTTAAATCAATTAGATTTTGTGAGGGAACGGATTTCAAAAATCCTTAATTTGTTTTCGTTCTGGAAATTACTTTTGGAGATGCGGGATGTGAACTTAAGGCTTAAATACTATCCAATATGAACCCTATCTTTTAAGCTTTCCAATTAGTTTTGGTTGTCAATTTTATATAATTTAATCTGCTTTCATTTTACTTCGTCTGTTTTTAGGTATATTTTCAATTTGTAAGTATTTCATTTTCTATTTCCAAAGCAATCAGTTCTCTATTCACAATTAGTTTCTTTCAAGACTGCATGCGCACGGATGCGCTGTCGAAATGCGTCGGGAGTACCTCGTCGAGTTGCCGACGTCGACGGACGACAAACAAAGTAAAGGATGGAAATTGGCAAGTAGACCACTAGTCACGAACGTTCAATGCTTTTAGAATTTACGACCTTAGAAGCTTTTTATTAAATACGCTTTTATTCAAGTATCTTGGTTGCATAAAGATATCTTGTTGTACCTATACCTATATAGGTACATATCTTTGTTGTAGTAAGTCGACTTGAGTTGTAACTTTTTTAATTCTGAGTCGTTGCAGGCTGCTATAAAATTCATTGCTATGGATAAGTAATCAGAGGTGCATTGCTAACAGTCTTTGAGATCAATTTCAGTTTATCGTTAACCAGATTATGAGTATCTATTTGTTATTACCTAGCCTAGTTAAAGTACCTATACGCTACAACCTCAGCAATCAAAAGTTTTATTGAGAGACTTCACTGCAGGAAAAATTTAAATGAAAAATATTTGGCGTTTTAGAACCATATGGTGACTGGCAAGTATTAGAAAGGTGCATTTCGTACCTATTTTATTTACCATTTAGGTTTTGTATAGAATCTTGGTTGTGATTTAAAATGTACCTATGTTGTGTGTCAATCTCTCTTTACGTAAAATATAAGAAGACAACTATAGTTAACTATAAATTTAAATTCAACCTTATCACAATTTAATAAAATGTAACCATTAGTAGTTAGGTAGGTAGTAGCCAGGATCGAATGTGATTTGATGTGATCACGGGGAATTTTCGTTAGGTTCGTTAGTAACGTTGCATTTAAGTATGCCGAGAATCATGATTCCATGGACTGCACAGTTTTGGTCGACTCTCCTTTGATAAGATACACGCACACCAAAATAAATATATACCTATTCACATAGTATTGTATCCTATCTTAGTAGTTATGTTGTAATTCTCATCACAGAAAACGTTCAGAAAACGCGTCGTATGATGTAAAATATGCAGAAATAGATTGTACATCCGTTCAATGTTTACAATGTTTGAAATAAAACAAACAAAGCAAACAGTCAACTGTATTCACCTCGAGAATACAAATAGGTACACTTCCGATTGACTAAAGTCAACCTGCGAGAAAGAAGAAACTATGAATGCGCGTCGTCCCCCAAGTAATAAATATTACCTATAAATAGTTTTTGTAGTTGATTTTGTTTTCTTTCCTAGTCTTTGTCTATTCTATAATTAATATTTCAGTTATATATTCCATTTTTAATACCTTATTTCAATGGAAAATAATTATTTAATCTTAAATGATATTTAATCAAAATGTTGACACTGAAATAATAAGAATTAGTTATCACCCATAAGATTTTAATAACGAAGTATATAGTTACTATTAATTAGATGCCTACTTACGAACAATTACTTTTTTTTGCTCTGATATCATTTGTGTTTCTATTTTTGTGTAATCGTTAAATATACATCATATAGGTATGTGCCTGCACAACATTTCCAAACTTTGCAATAATCGCAAATGCGGAATAAAGCGATCCCGACATGTGCAGCGAGCACTGAGCCTTGCTGCAACGGCACCGCTCGCTGCCCGTACTAGCTCGCTTCCCTCATGCAAATCCTGCTTCATGAAATGAGAATTAAATTGCCTGTGAAGAGCATGACAAGGGTGTACCTTTAGTTTCCCATACTAATGCGTATTAGAGGAGTAATAGGGTTTGATACATCATTTTCTCGTAACTGTACTTCCTGGGACAAAGCCTTAATAGAATAAGAATTGAAGTAGGTACAAAAAAATGCACTCTATTAAAATATGCAGTTTATTGCAAAGGCATATAGTCAACATGATTGATTTCATAATGGAAATATGGGGAGTATGGG
>DWBH01000479.1:0-12257 GCA_018230765.1 Ernsta delagoae
CGGCTTTACATTAGATCTCATAACTTTTTACGGTGCGAGACTCGGATTTTTGTACATTTATGTTTTTGGTGGGATTTAGTAGATACTCTATGACAATAAAAGGTAGTCTTCAACTAAAAGGTTATCCAAGGCGTATGTAATTTTCTAATGCATTAAAATGGACCCACTTCTGCCTTTCGTATTCATATCCTAAGTATTATTAAAATTAACTCTAAGTAATTCTTCAATTATTCTTTAACTTCAATAGGTAGTGTAATTCTAACTTTAAAACAATTTTCCTTCAGGTGTACTTATAGATTACAGATATTTTTAGTGGTGAACAAAACTAAATGTTAACTTGAGATAACTTGAGCTTAATTTAACGCCAGTATAGACACGTCTCAACACAGCGGAGCAACAAGATTGTGTAAAAAAACATCGGCGGTAGGAAGTCAACCCGAGCGCGGACCCACAGTCTTGATCTTTTAAGATTTGTCTCTTACCCAATATATTTTATTGCAGTTTTATTGGATATTAATAATAATTTTATTAATACCGCTACTTGAATTGAATTGGTGGTGGATAGATTAAAATATGCAAAATATAACTAACCTAGCCAAAAGGTGACTTTATATCCCCTAGGTAATAACTCATGTCCCGAAAGTATCAAGTAAACGTATTATTTCCTTAACTTAAGTTGTACAAAATATATATAGTTGCCAATAGAGTAAAATAAACATACGTACTTGTTTACAATAATAAATTTGTCTCCATAACTTTAAAGTTACATTACCTACATACTCATCAGTATTCACTATATTTTTTTTAGTATTTCATCGTTAAGTATTTGCATAGGTACCTATGCAAATTTGAAAAGCCCATGTAGGTAACATGGGCGGAATTATTTAAGGTATTTCTACCTCTCAGTTGACGAAAGAATGCGGTGGGTAGGAGAGTTGATAAATAAAATTACTGCATAATGAATTGTTGAATACCAACCTACAGTTAAGATTCAAATTAGGTATCCTTCTGAATAAGCAATCATTACGTACTTACATATTTAGTATTTCATAAATTCTTTTCTCCAACAAACATTTTCAACTATTTCTATTTAACAATTACTTTATATTATAGAGAAAATATTATAGAAATAGTCTAGAATTAAAAGTTATATTATGAAAAAAATAAAGGGAAAAAATCTATAAAGATCTATAAATAAAGAAATAAGAATGCGACATCGTAAAGCGGGGCGTCAAGTATCAAGAAGGCTAGGTCGCGGTCGGAGGTGGTTATACCGCGGGCGCGTAGGCTAAGCCGTACCTGCCTCGGCGCGCCCGCCGCCAGTACTACATCGCCCGACTCGCGCTGCACACCTCACACGGGAACCACCCGGCGGAGATCTAACACGAACTGTCAAACCCAGTGCAACCGTCACCCCACGAGACATGCAAGTGTTACCCGCGTTCGTTCTCGCCTGGCTCCTCGCGCAAGTCAGGGGCGTCATCCGCACGCCGCTCGAGGCCTTCCGACCCTCCGGCGAGATCCACGTACGGAGGCCAGACAAGCTGCCGCTGTTGCCGCACAGGAGGACCTCCGTGCCACCGAAGAGCGGCCTCAAAGTGCTATACCAAGTCGGTGTGAGTACCTAGTAGCTACCTCTAGTTGTAACAACGAAACGCGACACAAATATTAGTAAGTAGATCACATAACCACCTTCGCGCGGCCAATTAATGTGGGCAATTATGAAGTCGATATGCAAGTGTAACTAAACTGCTTTTACTTAATATTGCCTTGGAGTCGAACGGATGTTTAAGTTTACCGTCGCCGTGCCCGCCACTGGCGCGAGGTAAACTTTATGTAGGGTCCGAAATAGGCAATCCGATCGCGCACTTTATATATTAGTTTTTGAAACACGGCAACTGGTAAAGGACTTCGAGATCCTGTTTTGTAATCCAAACCGTTAAAACGAGTTTCTGATATTCGCGGTTTTAACCCATATCGTGTGTTACATGTTACATATAACTTTTACGAGCCCAGATACTTAAGATGAATCGTCCGTGAAGATTTGGCGCGAAAGGTTGACGCTGCGCCGTGTCATTGTGTTTACTGATTTATGAACTAGTTTCACCGGTTTCTGATAAAGCTGCCGATAGCTATTTGACAGATATATACCTATAAATAAGTATCATATAGTAAGAAAAATCTACTTAGCTATATTTTTCTGTTTTATCTTTAATCTAACTTATACTAGGTAGGTACAGCAACCCGTCACTGAAAACTGCTACCTATGTTTTTACTTGCCGCTCTTTTAAAGAATTTTAAGGCAACATGGATCTCTTCTTATATTACGGGCCAGTATTCCTGGTACTGACCTTTAATAGCATACAAATCGTGCGTAGGATAGAGTACAGGTAGGTACATTTTTATACCAGTAGGTACATACCTAATACTTAATATGCAGTAATTTCTAGTGTAATTTAGTTGTTGGCGTTGAACACAGCATTAACAATTTATTGCATCCTGAATAAATTTGAAGATTGATCTGACATATTCTATTTACTTATAAATATTACGATTAAGCATACGATAAACGGTTTAACACATTGCATACCTTATTGCATCGCATACTAGAGGCGTCTCAAAGTCGTGACAGTTGGCACCAAGCGTGTGAATTCAAATAGGGTCTATTGATTTCTACTTAATTCATTTGCACTTAAATTTCATAAAGTAAGTTAAAGCGAAGCGTTCGAGAAATATTTGGCCTAAATATTAAGTTCTGATAACTTGAAATAACATGGTCAAAGTAGATAGGTACTAACGAAACATAAAATTAAGCTTCTATAAAGATCTCGGTATTCTCAAACGAGCTAAAATATTTGTATCTATAACATTTATAATTACACCATTAAAAACATAGAAGCCCGTACGTACCTACTTAATGTAAAGCACTTGCAGCTAAATCGATTTAAAATTAAAATAAAACGAATTTATGTTTTAAACGTTAGTACGAAGAAATATAATTAATTTAATCTTAATCTGATCCAACACAACCTGTTCTCAGAAAATTGATACTCCCTTTTCCTTTAACCGCAGCTTTTTCTTGGGCCTTTCAAGAAATAACTCGTCCATAGCCAGTATGCTATTTGTCATTTAGAATAAGAATTAAAAGGAATTCCACGAAGGGATCCACCCAGCAATTAGGTCAATTAGACATTAAGTAGAATAAAACGCCGTCACATCTTATCCATGCGCATGACTAAATGTATCAGGAAATTAAGACGCACTTACGATATGATACAATCAGCATCTGACTATGCTAATTTCTGTATCTATAGGGACTACTTAATTTGGTTGTGAGTCGAGGGCATTCTAAAGCTCGTCCTACTTATATCTAATACTATCTTAGTAGGTATACCTACGAGTATAAGGAACGGCCTTGTTCCAATAGACAAGAAGATAAAGCGATTGTCGTAAAATCTATAAAATCAGATTAAAAATAAGAAAAAGATAAAAGTATTAGATAGATATAGAGATTAGCATCAAGTTATTTTACTACATACTTTTATGTGATTCACTAACTCAATTAAATTAAGAACTTTTGTGTGGAAACGTTGATCAATAATATTTCTTGGAACGCAATATTATCACATTTCAAAAACAACGTAAAGAGAAATAGATTGCTTTAACTCTGTAACCAAAGTCGGTCGATGTCGATCGTTATATCATTTTTTACTCAATGAAATACAATAAAAATGTGAGTTATGTACTGTATGACATAACGGTCATAGCAAATGCTTTACACATATCGAGTGTCTCCAAGCACTATGAACGGGAAATTGAATAGTTACACTAGATATTTCTAACAGATCCACAGAGGAAATCCGTTTAAGAACTTTTATATAAGTAGGTATATCTAGTTTGCTAGCAAAGTAATAAGTCTAAAATGTAGGAGATACTGTATAAAATCATCAATAACTATTTCCTCTTGTCGATTTCTTGTTGTGCCTAGCAATTACGTTTTTTTACGCCAACAAAAAATTTTAACGAACTCGCGGGTGTCAGGTTTTGTCAGTCGTATTTTAAAAACAACGTTAATCATATTATTATGCCTAATTTTAAAGTCGATTCAAGAATATAATCTTTCTAAGCTAGGTCCGTAATTGCGTGTATTCAATTGTGATTTTGCCGGGTGATCGCGTGTTGGTGTAAACTGAGCTTACGTGTTTGGCATTAGGATTGAAATTGTACCATTCGCTGTGAACCTCTTAAGGATGGAATTAAAAAAGTTGGAGGCATCTCTCGGCTGCGTAGGCGCATGCGTAACACCGGTAGCGGCAGGTGTTCATTCAGTCATTCTTATCTTGACAGCTTCGATGACTTACGGCTACGGCTCGGTCCTGGCCAGTGTGTGCTGTTTGGAAGAAAAAACCTTTTTTATGTCACTGGCCTTAAGCCCATTCGTAACGGTAACCTCTCTTTTCGGGCCTGCGTCTCTTTAAAGAATGAAATTCAAAAGTTATCTCGTTTTTTTGTAATTTTTTTATGCAAGAGTTTAAACTTTAAGCCACTTTTATTGACTTTGGTTGAGAAAAAAATGACTTGAAATTTATGCGGAACGTAGCAGGGACGGTTCCTTAATGTTTGATCTTATTGATGATGAATATTAAGATTAAAATAGACGTATTTATGCAGAAAGTCTAAAATTTCTTTCTTTTCTTCTTAGATTTACCTAGGTTTGTTAAGATTTTATTTTTTATTAAGAAAATTCTTACAGATTAGATAAAATAATCTTACAGATTTAGTAGATATTGTTCTTGTTATCCATATAGTATATATCATTTCTTATATTTCGGCAGAGCAACAATGCAAACAGCGGCCAATGCCACGGCTAAGTAGATTTTTTTCAATAGGATAATGGGTATGCGATTTGACCATTAAGATTTATTGCCTTGGGGCCGACTAGACGAGTGACAGGCGTCGAAAACGAATGATCTAATTTGAACCAGAGATCTTTATATGATAGGTATACATTGACCTGATTTTTAGGTGGAGATAACATTACGTGTAATAATACTTTGTGATCTAGCCACATTGTTATACAGTAAAGTTGTGGGTGCGAACTTTGTACATATATGGCTTTTATGATTATCTGATGTCCATAGGTAGGTACCTCATAAAATCAATATCAAACAGTTTACAAAGTACCTACCTAAACACTCATCAATGATAAGCACCCGATCAGACGGAACAGAAGTCATAATTAATCACATAGGTAGGTAGGTACGTATTATAAAACCACCCGAAAAGTCAATTAAGTAATAACTTGATACGGAACATTAGACTTTATTGGAAAACTGAATAACCGCAGTAGGTACTAATGTATATAATTTAGGTAGTAGGTAGGTATGTGAGTATCTATCAACCATCAAGGTTCAATCCATCACTATTAAATGGTTATTAATGAAATTCGAGGTGACGACGCACCTTTTATCGAAGCAATCGCTAATGTGATAATTTTATTATCTTGAGTAAAACAGGAGTAGGTACCTGCAGACTTCGTGATTTGGGATTGTCACTAATGGAATCCTTACTTATCGGATCACTTAAATTACCTTATTCGTGGTCATAGGTTGACATACTGTCACCTCCTCACGAATACTGTGGAGGTCGTCACAAATAAAAACGTTTGTAGCACCAACTAAAGGACACCAATACGCTATCTAGATAAAGGAAGCAATAAATCCGTTAGCAAAAATATGAAGACAAAATCAAGTAACTCTTATAGATTCTTCTTTAGCTATTGTCAACAATGTTCCTATTAGGTACCTACCTATATTTGCCCTCTAAAATCAGTAGGTAAAGATGTTTATCAGCGTCTACCACGCTGTCCAAATGGAAATTGCTAATTGTCACCATGACAGACACGATACTATTACCTACTGATAAGATTCTCCGACTACTGAAGATATGATTAAAGATTACTCGCGTGGACTAATGACAGTAGCAAGTAGCAATCCACGTTTCCTCGAAACACTATCGCAATTTCCATAGCAATAAAACAAAAGCAAATATCCGAGAGGAAGGCGCAGGATGTTAAACACACGAGTACATACCTACTACATACACGTGGAGGGACAAATTCCATGGCGACGGACAGACGGACGCTGGTAACGGGAGTGTGTTGCAGGAAATTGTGGAATACTTGAAAAAACATTAACTATAAAATGATAAAAGTGGTCAAGATCGTGGAATTATTTGCTACGGTTAGCGAAGAAAGAAACTTAATAAAATCGCTAAGAAATCGGTGTGAATTAACCGTTGTCGTTAATTGGAATTCAATATTTTGTGCACTTCTTGTTTTGGAACTTGAGAGAAATGAAAAGAAGGTTATTTTCGTTTGCTCCGAAGAACGTTCCCGAAAGCCTTGAGAATTATGACCTTCATTTTCGAAAGTGAAATATGTGCTACAATGACAGTTCCATAAATAGTCAGTAGCTTTAAACTTACATACCGTAGTTACGTCACATAAATCAGGTTTTTTCCTTAAAATATTTTTAAGAAAGATTATGTTCTTACTATTTCTCTATAGTGTACCTAATGGGTTTAGACCATAAGTTTAAAAAGTCAAATGTCATGCTTACAGTCGGTTTCGGGCAATCGAATTATCGGGAGAATGTAATGAGATAATCAACACTACTCCACGGGCGGGGCTAAGCTGCCGTGACTCGGGGACACGAGTCAACAATGAAGAGTCAACGTAAAAAGTGTGCCTCGGCCCGTAGGGATCTTCCAGTTCCAGTTAAGTTAACCGAGTAAAGGCGTAGACATAGCGATTGATGGTTGAAACAAATCCACTGATAGTTACGGAATTTATGGGGATAGTTTTGCTAAAATTGAGAAGTTCGACTAGAAGGAAGAGATAGCTACTTTGGCGAGCAGGTGGAGTGCAGATTATGTTGGAACAGTCAGGAAAGTAGGCATTTTAGAATGAGCATTAAGAAAATGATCCATGTAAAGGACCTATATGAGTTAAAATGGAATCATTGAACATGAAGATTTAAACGCAGACGTGCTACACTAGAACAGCCTCCGCTTGGGCTAATTATGTAGCTTGACGTTAAATAAGATCTCTCTGAATGGATAAATGAATGGATACGTGAATGTACGGAACAAGTTTGTATTGGCGCCAGTTGTAAAAACTGGAACAGTGAGTCACGCCGCCGCAGAATATTTTATCAACGGTCCATAAATCGTATTTGTCCTCGGTATCACCTACCTACTCTTGACACTTATTATGCTAGAAACTTAGGTATATGGTTTTCACTTATGTTCCTGTACGTAAGTAATAAGTACCCACGGACAACAATTAAATAGATTATGGGATAGATAGATAAACATTTTGTACACTTTAATTACATACGTTAGGAAGTATATCTCTATGAAATATTTAAAATTATAAGAGCCTGAGGTTGAATAAGATTTGGGCAATAAACTTAATCTTTTTTTTTTGTGAACCAATGTTCTATCACCATCAACTCACTTTATAATATTCAAATGAGCTCGGTGTGTACGAAGCGTTAAATAATAAGGAGAGAATAAGAAAAAAAGATAAAACAAGACCAACAAGAGGGCAGCACCCGGAGCGCAGGCTGCACCTGCGTTACGCGACAAAAAACATAAATACTCGTACAATCCGAGGTTTTTTTATCCGTCGCTACCAAAAAAAACCGGCCAAGTGATAGCTGGACTCGCGGACGAAGAGTTCCGTACCTAGCCATAACGTTACTTTAAATGATTAACACTTAAATAATTGTTTTAGACTCCCAGTGTTACCATTTTACTTCCCAGCCCCCCCCCTCCCCTTGGCAATAAAGGCCAGGTACACAAACAGGCTACAAAGTTTGTACCAAGAAGATGCGTTAGACGGCCCCCTCTTTGTATTTTCTCGATGCTCCCTCCGCATCCGTCTCAAAGGGAATCTACACGTGCGCCATGAATGGAACGGCTCCGGATGGAGATACCTATATGGCAGTATTTGAATACGAGATGTACCCACTCCACTCTAGAATAATGTGCCCTCAGTAAGTTAAGACATTGTTGTCCATTCACGTGCGACGCTTTTGTGCCGTTTGGAGCGCACAATGCGAGTTCACTTGGTTTTTGAACGTTACGGCGGTGTGCGTGTCGCGACTGTCGCGTGTTACTTTGAAACGGGAAGATGTTTGGGCGTAAGAAGTGTCTATAGGTATTATTAAGTGTCTATAGGTAATATACGTGGACTGAATTTAAGCCTGGTTTGGTACTGATGCTTACTTTGTCTTTGATTATGTTACTAAAAGTGGCAGTATTATTTTTAATCCATGACTAGTTTTACGTCACGGGTAAGCGAGACAAAATACTTATATAATAAGGCCGAAGACCAAATGCGAGTTAACTTTTATTCGCTGAATGTAGAACATGGCAAAGTACCTCACTGCTGATTAGTAAACGTCAAATATTTCTTCTTAACAACCATTTATTCAATCACGTCAACGTCACATACCTACGTTGGCACTTGGAACGCATCATTATTCAGATGATTATAATATGATATAGGTAGTTGGTCCTTAGTTTTAAATTAAATACAAATGGTATAAAGAGGGTCAAAATATGAACCAAGTACTCATAATAGGGTAAATGTAGGCAAACAACTAGCAAATCATCAATAAGACTATATGCGTAGGTAGGTGATAGGTGTGAGATCAAGAAGACTTACAAAATTACTCATTAGACATCCACGTTTAGAAATTAAGCGGTAGATAACAACTATAGTCGCACATTACTTACGCCCTCAGGGACCGTTTTCAATACACGGCCATTTACTAAGATCAACCCACAATCGTAACTACAAAACATCCGAATTGCGTAATGAACGACGGAATACACAATCCGATGTCATGGGCACGTTTCTTTAGGGGAAATAGGACTAGAAAATGTCTTATTACATATACCTACCGATCATTGGGACCATCAACCCATCACCAATGATCGATCTACTAAAACGAAATGTGGAAATTACGTCATACCTACCTATAGTGCGATGGACGCATAGCGTATGAAGAAAGCTAGATATCTACTTACCATTTCATTTAATATTTGCTACTGACATTTATAAATCAGAATTAAAATAGTTTGTTATGTTACAAAAATTAGGCAATAGAAATTGAGTCAAAATGATTTGGCAGCGCCATTAATGACCGCTTTCGTGCTTTCAAACAGCTCAAGCAATTGTAGCAATGAATGTATAATTTGATACCTATGCAGCGTTATTTAGACCTTCTTAGAAATGTACGTCAATTGACTATTTTGACCACTTTCATAGTTTATAGTGTAGTGGTTTCATAACAGAATAAGCATTCGAAGAGTCTATAGGGTTCGATTCCCGAGGGCGTAACTTAAATGACAAATTTAGATTTTCTGTTGCCGTGTAATTTTCTTTGTGTGTCTTGTGTGTCCAGGGTAGGTACCGACGTCAAAAATTCTAAGGTCCACATCCAGGACAAATAAACATCCTAATTTGGGACTGTTAGTGTGTAGCGTTATATATTTATTTATCGCGCGTAGTTCGTAACTGCGGTCGCGGCCGATGCTCGCTTTCCGCTAGCGTTGATGTCTTTTAGACGAGGACTTTTTCGATACACGCTCACATAGTTATGGACTGTTCTATAGCCTCAATTCTTGCAAAGTGAGTTGGGAAATATAGTGTTTTGTCTTTATCTAATAGCTTTTACGGACATAATTAAGTATTAAACCAACTTTCAAAACGAAGGTTTTCAATTTAAAAATGAAAAAAAATTGAAAAGAAATCTAAATATAAATGCTTGACTTTTTGTCTCCCTGCATTAGCCACCCTTTATTTAAATCGAATGTTCTAAAAATAAATTGTAAGCATTTGATTTTGTAGGTAGATGTTTATTAAGTAATTTACATTAAATTGCATTACTTTACAAACTTAACAAGTGCGTAGGTGATTCGTAGACAGAAATAGGTAGGCTCTTTAAAAGGTTTGATATGTAAATAGAATCATTATGCTAAAGATTACCTACTACTTGTTTGTTTAATAATGGCCTCGTAGGTTCAAAAACGTAGTCTAAGAATTGTATGAGCGTGCCTACCTACATACTTTAATTTAGTGCGTATAATGAGACGAGTGCATCTATGCATCTCTGCATCTACGCATCTATGCTCGTTCATGAAATTCTGTTCTACATGCTCTAAGACGTAGGTGTTAGTACTAATCGCGTTCATAACGCGAAAAATAAAATAAAAAAACTTAGTTTTTATGAGCTTCACGCGAGACTCTTTCAGTTGCGAGGATATAAAAATATCCACTACCTCTTTCATAAAGTAAAAATTCAACAGAATATACAACATATTCCAGTAGTTACCATAAGAGGTCAGCACGGCAAGTTCTACAATCTACAGTAGGTACACATGATAGCGGGCGTGGTCGGCTAATAGCACTTGTGATAAATAATTTGAAAACGGTTGGACGTAATTACGCGGATTAGTAATTTGTTCTCGGCTACCTGTGTTCGGGACCATCCGGCCATTTTCGCTGCGGGCTACGACCGAAAGTTATAAGTTATGGGGTCCGTAGAGATTATTGTTTTATTTAATTCTTAATAATAATATTAGTGCCTCCCATTTCCAGCCCTACACTAGGATTCCCATGTCGTTAGTGGGTGAGTGGTAGTAACACACATCCATACTTGCAACAGAAATTAAAATTCACCATTCCAAAATCTAGCGGAAAAAAACTTTCGTTAATGCTTTTAAATATCATCATAACAAATAGCTTACAATTAACTTACTTGCTAAAACTATGCTTTGATCTTGGTTGTAAGGAGGAATGACGAGTCCAACGTATTTACCTACTTATAGCTACAGAACCCTACATTATTATTTTTTAACCTTCAAATCCGTATTGTAATTATTAGAACCTGATTGGAACATTGTTATTTGTCTGAGAATAGCAATTATGCCTACAGGCCTACCGTAGATGTTTGGTCGACTTTTAAGGGGGGGGGGATTAGTAGGTACCGTGTAAACCAATTTGCTCGCAGTATAATAAGTACCTACTTCCTGTTTTAATATTTATAATTAATCGAAATTATTATTTTTAACTGGTTATTCTTTTTGGCTGTTTATTAGACACGTTTTTGCCTCGGTTTAGCAGGATATCATAAAAGGATTAAACAAAATACCTATGACAAGTTACTGTCGAAACTGTGTTTAAATTTATTGAAGCTTCACTTAGTTACAATTATTTCTTCCATACAATAAAACTAGTAGACATAATGAACTTAATTGCTTGCCTAAAAATGTTAAAATGTTTCTTCCTACACATATAATGTCCGACGTACCTAATCATAATAGCCCTAAACTAAGATTACCTGTGTGGGTGCCATGGACGTAAAGACAATCACACGAACAATCAGACTAAGAACAGAACATTTAGTCCTTTAAATCTCAGCCCTCTTGGGAATCGAACCCAGAATCCTTCACAGGTCGGACCCTTAAAACAGGGTCGGAAGATTTTAAAATAAATGGTTAAAATACAAAGGACGATGGGCAATCATGCAATAGTTTCGACCAGTTGGTCAAACCGCGTGGGCAGCGACCATGAGCATTTAATATGAGGCCAAAAATGTCATAAGAGAAACGTTGCACAGCATCAAGTGCCTACTTGTGTATGTACTGTACCTACCCACTGGTACTGCGTAAACAACAGAGGCGTGTGTGCCCACGTTGGCTACGGATGGCGTACTTGAAGGCTACGGAAGGTCGGACAAAACAGATTTTTCTTATAGAGTTGGTTTGATCTGTGCCGTGAGGCATAGGTACCGAGACACAAAATTTGTACTGCATAATTAACTTGTACATTTTGATATTAACAAAATCATTCCTAATGGTGATGCAGATTGTGATGTAAAACTACTACTAAGTTCTATCACACCACTGTGCTTCACATTTTATTCTTCGAAATAAAATCATTGGGCTCATCCATTTTAATGCAATTCGTTAATGTCGTGCAACATTTGGCATACTTCTAACGAGCTGACAACCTTCGCTTGGACGTTGGTCCTAATTTGAGAGCGACAGTGCAACTTTGCTGACGCTCCGCCCTCTCCCTGTACCTGTACGTGGCGCGGTACAGCCACCTGTCCAACGCACCGGATACCGCGTCCCGCGACCGCTCGCCTCTCCACCCTCAGAAGAGCATACCCATCTCCCGT
>DWBH01000480.1:0-12249 GCA_018230765.1 Ernsta delagoae
CCGAGTGCCCTTCCTCTCACCCGGCCTTGTGGAGCATCTGCGTTACTTACTTATATCTTAGTGGATCCCCTTATGTGTGGCATAGTGGAGTGCAAAACAGACTTATAGGCTCCTTATATAAATATGACTGTTTCTATAGCGCCTACGAACACGGATTTTTTGTTTTAAAATTTGTAACAAGCTTAACAAGTAATAACTTTAGTATAAGTTTTAACTCTTTCAGTTTCCTTAGCATCATTAGCAAACTTTTTATAACCGCAATTACATGATAAACAGATACTTATTCGTACCAATGACGTGTAGGTAGTATGATATTTCAAGTTTGCTCTCGACTACGGAAAGGATACTTCTTTTCATCTCAAAATAAGTCCCAGGTGACTGGAAAGAAATTTCCAAGATCATTTGAAGCGAAAACCGATATGCTTGTGACATTTTAGTAATCACAATTTACCCTTATCGCTACATCGGGTAAACGGGTAAACGAGACAGTTAACGGGATGTCATTAAAATGGTTACTGGAGGCATAGTTGAGGCTATTTATTGCTTGATTGTTTTGACATGGCAAAGAATTTAAATACTGATGCGGTAAATACCAAACGTTTATTCTTATGACCAATCGTAAAGTCACGTCAACGTCACACAGATGGCAAGCGTTCCGGGAGGTTAGGGCATTTCCCGTCTCATCTTTTTTCTCTAGTATCTTGATCGGGTAAATCCCCTGGGAAAGCGTTTTTAGGCCTCACCTCCGATGCCCGATGCGTCTGGTACGTTCCCGGAATAATTTATGTTTGTCGCAGTCTGACAACCTGTATTTACGCATTGCGTTTATTTACATGATAAAAGATTAGGAAAACTTTGCAAAAATCGTAATTATGATGCCCAAAAACCTGTCTTTAATTATGAGTTTTTTCGTTTCCAAAAAAGTTTTTTATCATTACAATTTTGAGAAGCGTTTATTAGATAGAACTCATTTTAAAAGCTCGCCACTTATTATGTAAATTCTCAGAAGTCATTCAAGATTTATATGTTTTTGAAACGTACAAAATTGATAAAAAACATACATTTCAACGTTCTGACATTCTGCTCGGTGTAAAGCGTAACACATAAACCAATTATTTTGCCTTTTGCTTGCGAAAGTCAGTACAACAATTGGAGTGTAATATTACAGTACCAGTACAAAAACAATTAGAGTGTAATATTTACTTAAGAAAGATAACGCTTTTATTTGATTGTTTTGTTAAAATAAATCTTTCCAGTCCTTTACCTTTACAAGGCTTCAAAGGTCGTGTTTGAGGTTCCGACGCGAAGCGGTCGGAGTTCGTAGCCGGAATAATTTATATTCTTCGCAGTGTGACGTCGGAAATGTCAGGTGTAGACATTTACATAATGGCTTCAAGACTTTCTAACGAAGATGATTGCTTGTTGCAGTTCTCTGAGTCGAATTCATTTTCAAATAGGAGCTATAGTTGTGCTATCTTTCGAGATATTTTGCATGAAAGATGAAAAAGAAACATCATGGAATGATATTGATAGGTTAGAATAAAAAGAAGATTTAATATTATTTCTTTCTGAAAATTATATTGTTACTTTTCAAAACGGCACTAAATTAGGGGATACACTTATGAAGACCTTATCTATAGCGCAGATGTTCTTTATATAATATTGTGATATTGCGAGTAACGGTGGGCTCGACGGTATTCGAGTGCCAGAATTATGCCAGTAATACTTTTATATTATGTACTTTGCCTGGATCATAGATCATCATTTAGAATTAGGATAGAGCTGGGTATTCACTAGAGACGTAAGTATCATGTTATGGTACTAGTACGTACCAGATGGTTACTTCAAATTAGAAGATTCAAAAGAGTAACACGGAAGTTAAGTGACTTTACCTTACGAAGCACACATTTTAAGTTTTGATTATTTTGTTATATTTAGTGAATACTCAGCTAGAACATTACTATTATTGTGATTATTAAGTTTAAACGTTTAAATACTAAGGACATTCGTTTCAACTAATCAATGTTTGTTTTGCAATATTTTCCGGAATAGTTTGTGGTGATAATCTCAGTACAAAGTTCCTAGCTGTGATATAGTTTTTTATTTGTACCTTTATGACGAAATTTTGATATTATTGTTGCTTAGTTGATCGGTGTCCTTATATTAGAGAGCACAGTAGTGGTGCAAAAACAATATTTCATAGTTACGTTTCGTTTCTTTTTTGTTAAAAACTTGTTGTACCTATAATATTTTCACGTTCTATAAGTAATATTGTAACAATTTTGGTAAAAAGATTGTAAACTTTCGTACCAATAACGTATGAACTTTATATAGTTGTTAATATTAACGAAACGTTTTACATCAATACTGTACTAAACTCATTTTATAAGCGATATAATACTCACGTGGTAATAAAGCTTGCCAGACACTCGTTGTTTTATTCATATCTGTTTTTATTGTTTTGCTAATAAAAGCGATCGTCGGAGGGTCCTAAGTCATAGAATGGTGAATATTTACATTATTTTGGCGATAAAAATATTACACTTCTCTAAAATGTAGTGATTTTATGCTTTTTTGAGAGCTTTTTTTCTTTCAAATTTATTAACTTGAGTAGGTAAAGTATGTATTGACGTATTAATTTGAATGACAGTGAAAAAAAAAGATGATGAATACCTAGTTAATTCCTAACTGTAATAAAATTATATTGAATACAAATTCTGCAACTATCACAGAATGTGTTTGCAAAGTGGAAATGCTAGCTTTTCAAATGACAACAAATTTTAGTTTCAGAATAGTTTCACACCTGTGCCCGCCACAATTCATTTACATTTTGGTATTATTTCGCTTAGCACATGGTGGAAAAGTTTTTACTATTATTGCACTCGTGAAATGTTGCTTAAAGTTAAGTTTAACAAGTTGGCATATAGATTATAAAATATCAGACGAAAGAATATTATAAGTAAATAGGCAAAGTACATAAAAATATAGGAACAAATATTTTTTTTCTTATTAACAATTGTTTAACAATTAAAATAGAAAATGTGATAATGTGTGATAGTGATTTTCACACTTACCATACTCTCAATTTTAAGTTGTGTTTACTCATACGACCCTTTGACACCTACTTTCACTGTTAATTTAGGTAACATACAAGGGGTAGTTTGGGTTTATAAAATATTGGAAAACCTAACATTTCACCCGGTTTTAGGCTAACTGCCCTCTCGGGTCCCTGACTCAACTTTAATTGTTCAACATCATGCGTAATAAATAATGTTGGCTGTTGTCTATGAAAAGTCATATTAGATAACCCATTTTTCGGTGTTATTATAGTAAATTATGTAAGGCCCATTTTAATAATTTAAGATAAGATGGTTTTCAAATTTAAATATAGGTCTAAGAGTTTGATGATGGACCTTTGATCGTAGGTATATTATTTAAAATTTTGTGATCTATTGATTGCACTCAATTTGCTGCTACTTTTGCCTAATTTTAATTAAAAACTTCAACGAATATACTTCAACTATTTTAATTAAAAACTAATCAATGGGTAAATTTTAGTTCCACATTCAATATTTACTTAATTATGTAGGTGCCACTAGTCAATCATTTATGAAGATCGAGGTTATACAGATTTTGAAACTGTACCTATTTCAAATATTGCGAAATTCTAGCTTTGGCATCATAAATCCAATCCCAAACGCAAATTCCCCTGTAGGGTAAATGTATCCAAGCATACAATTGATTAAATAACCGCGACCGCCGGCGCCGCGACAGCGATGCTGGATCTAATATTTATGTACAAAAACGATGCTCAGAGACTTACCCCGTATTCACAAACAATGCTTTGGATGCTCACAGTGCTCACGAAAGTCACGAATGCATAGGCTCATTCAATCCAATTCATAAAAATTACCTACTGACATCAAAGTCATCAGAATGCGTCCATCACAATCGAGGCATTGCTAGAATAGCTTAATTACATTAAATTCTAAGTGAGTTAATTTTGCATCTGTTAAGTCAAACAGTTAATTTTCATTAAAAAAATCGCATTACGTTGTTCGTCCGTGATGAGGTCCTAAACTACTGATCTGATTTTAATCAAAATTAGCACAATATGTGCAATTTAATCCAACTTGAGAGATAGAATAGGTTATAATTCTATTTATGGATCTAATATATGTGACGCAGACGAAGTTGCGAAGGTCAGCCAACAGCTAAAGTTATTTAAAGTGAAGTCAATTTTCAACTTTCCCTATAATTTTAAGATGAAAACCGAACATAATGTCGATGTACATACGTTAAGTAGTTGGATATATTGATTTGCATCTACCCCGTCGTACGGATTTACCCCGCAGTCACAGAATTAGCTCGCTCGACGTTTTCGCGTATAAATATTTGATTCCCGGAGCGGATCCGCGCCGCTTATTCAATCAGTTTTATCAAGGCTGGGTATTCCAGCTGAGCTGGTAATTCGATTGTGAAATTTATACGAGTTTAAATTTGGATAAAACTCCTGCTAAATGTTATTAATGATTGACACTCCTGTTTGTTCGGGAGTAAGTATAAGCACTTAGACCTTTGGGGAATTTAATAGGATTCTAATTTTATTTTTTGTTTAGAAATAGTATTATCTAACGAAAAATCGTTACATTAAAAGGAAAAAGTTGGCTGTAAACAGTTTAGTTACCTTATTCGTGAAATATTTTATTCGTGTTTCCAAACGAGGGCTTTTAGGACTAATATGTTTGTTATTTTACGACATATCTTATCACGTATCCTTTACAGTTTACACCTACGCAATATTGATGATATTATGCATACTACATGAACAAACGTTACCTTACGCGGTATTAGCGACAATGGCCCATAAATCAATGTAATTGCCCCGTTCGGCCGAGCGGGGCTAATGTAGCCATTAATCAATATGGTCCTAATTAAACAATAAACAATATACGGTATAACACCTTTCAAAACCAATCAAATCCCGCCGTTATGACCAATAGCTTTTGATTGCGTGTTGCGATGTAAGTACTTATTTGTTTATTTTGTACGGGCGTTTGGGACTTACTTCAGACTTTGTCACTTGAAGGTATAAAATATGTAAGGGTAGGTTTTAAAATTAACACGCCGTGATGAAAAAGTACTAATTTTAATAAATGTGAGATAATAAATTAATTGCAATAAAATTAAATCATTATTTTTCGTTGTAAGGTTAGACTAGAGATAAACTTGTGTTAGTCTATTCTTTTCGAGAATACAATTCACTGACATGAGAATAACACGAGTTAACTTTATTATATGAAATAATATGGAATTACTAACAATGAAAAAGGTAGGCCAGTCCACTAGCGTTATCATATAAAAAGATAACGACAAAACAACATGAGTGTGAGACTCAATTCTTATATGAGTTCATTTTCCCGTATTGTGTCGAACAAAGGCTCGGAGCGGCAGTGACCCCGTGGCATATTCGGTGGCAGACCGTTGCCATGGCAACCTGCCAAGTGGCAAAATATCTGATGACGCGGCGTGACGTAATCGTGTGTGGCGACCCTTGTAGGGTGTGTTGGGCGCGGTGTGTGTCATAAGCGATAAGCAGGTGGATACGAAATTGTTTTTGTAAAAGTATATTTGTTTTGTTATCTTTGTGTCCTTTTAATTGGTTGAATTTAGCGTCGTTTATCTATCTTAGATTTGTTAATCTACTTGCTAACTGTGACTAACTTCTTCACGTTATGACAAGCGACTCGAGTTAGTCCTAAAATGTGACTCTTATTGTGTTTTGGAAATTTCAGTGGTATTAGTGGTAGGTACCTAACCTTATATAGATAAACTACAACACAATATAAATCATAACCGTAAAACACCGCCGGTATTAAACAAATTGGCATACACTGTCCAAAAAAGGCGACACTCGTAACTTATTTAACTTATTTATTAAATAAATCGCTGTTATTGTATCCCTTGCGGACATTATTTGCCCTATGCTATATAATACAAAAGTAATGATAGGTCTTTTCATATTGTACAAGTACGAATATTCGTATTATTGTGCTTCAAAACGTACTTTATACGTATGTCGTTGATTTGTAGGGAAATTAATTTGCGTATTACGTGTGTGTTCCATTTAGACATTTATTTTGGTTTGTTAGAAGACAAATGATATAATATTAGTTATTTTATTTTAATATTGTGATTTGGTTTTTAAATACTAGCTCGTGCTTGCAACTTCGTCTGTGCAGGGTGCTATATTTATCAAATTGTAGCCTATGTGTTATTCTGATGTATAAGCTGTATTATTGTATCTGTGAGTTTTCATGTGAAAGAGTAACAAAGATCCATCCATACTTACAAAAATTCGGGTTTATAATATTAAGTACCTACGATAATAAGTTATTAAGCAAGTTTTTGAATTTTGACTGTGCTTGTGATAACGCTAAAAGGAAAAGATCGTTGGTGTAATGGACAATGTCGAGTAGATATTATTTTACTTGCTTTATTATCATTATCAACGACAAATGATTGCACTGAGTCGATCTATACCCCTAGTACGAGTCTGGACAGTTTAGCACAACGTTACATTATAGAATAAACGATTACGCCATACATTGCCATCAGTCAGTCACTCAGTCAGTCAGTCAGTCAGTCAGTCAGTCATTCATTACAAAGGATTTTATATGTATAGACAATTGAGTTTAGGTACCGTTCATAGTATTTCTGTAGATATGTAAGGTCCATGTCAGTTAGGTAATTCGATATATTATAAATAAACGTTTGTACGTAACATAACCCAATTTGGTCCCGCATCGCTTCCCACACAATAGCCTGAACGAAAACAAAGCCCACTAATATGCTACTGAACAATATTATCTGATATAATGATAATTAACTGGGTGAATGTCATTTTGCTCATTATACTCATTATGTTGTTATTGTATTATTGTAATGATTTTGTGGAGGTTATCAAATTGCTAATGTTAAAAAATAATGTCAACGCGTGCTTAAAATTTCACTTTTTTTTATTTAATTCAAAACTTTGTTCCTTCAATTAATTGGTGTGTTTCTTTTGTTTAATATTTTTGGGGATAATCGGTTAAGCGTTACTTATTTACCTCTATTTAACACGTGGATAACTTGGTACTATCAATTGGTCAATATTCTACTATCTCTACATATAATAAAATTGTAAAAGGCCGATGTCTGTACATAGAAAATAAAAAAAAAAAATAATATCCCCCATATTGTTATTTTTTATATAAAGCCTCTATAAGAAAAATTTAATCCAAAAATCCAAAAATTAAAAAAAAACAAGTTTTTCTGTCTGTCTGTTTGTACGCACATCACGCAAAAACTACTGCATGGAAATTAATGCAATTTTCGCTAAAATATTGCTGGACGTCCAACTTAAAAACTAGGCTACATTTTACAGCAAGAATTTCAAAAAATCTAAATCAACACGAGCGAAGCCGCGGGCAACAACTAGTAAAACATAAAATTATGTAGCACAGATCATCGTTATGTTTTCTTGTCAACGAGAAACCTGTGGCAGGCATAGAGACGAGACAATGATTTTTTTTTTCCTAGAAATTGTAAATATTACACAAGCGACAAGTGCATTGTGAGATCTGGGAAAGTAGCAATTAATCGTGAATTGCAAGGCAGTGTAACGTTGACACGAGAAATGGAGTGAGATTTGGCGGGTTTTCTACAGCTTTTGCTGGGGAAATCATTTTTTTTATAATATATGTTTTGATTAATTAATTTAATAGTAATGATAATATTTGTACGCAATCGGGATTTTATGGTTAATCTATGAAAGATCGCTATATAGACTAACTTAATTAAGTTAAAATTGTTTATAAGTAATAATAACTGTGTATGTATCTTATCTCTGTTAATTAAGGAAGATTCTGTTTCGAATTAAAGTGCCCCAGCATTGAATTAAGGTTTTTATGTACAGTGACGTAGGGACCACAGACAACCACGACGCGATATAGCTAAAACATTACATATATTACCATTTACTTATGTAATTTACATACGATAGCAACAAACACATAAAAAATATTCTGTCGGAATTGAGGTGTGGCGTTGTATTGCCTTTGATCATCGAATATTGAGCAGCAAAAACAACGATCGATTATTTTGCTCAACATTGTAAGCACATACCTTACGTAGCTATATACAAAACATAACGTAGGTACCTACTTTGACCGTCCTCTATTTATAATGTTATTGTAAATAAATGTCAGTCTGATTTTAATTCAGCTTACTCGTAGATTCAACTCTACAGTCAGTTAAATTAAGTCAGTTTAAACTGATTCTTTAGAAAATAGTCAAAAATAACAAAAATATTGATCTTAACTTCACAAAGTGTATGTAGAGGTACCAACACTATTTAACGAGCTTTGTATGAATAAATAAAGATATGAACAATTAAAAATAATAGCCACTTTATAAAGATTCCTTTCGTAAAAAAGCGTACAATATTAACCCCGTATTCACAAGCAATCCTAGGGGGTTTCACAGAGCTCAGAAACGAGCAATATGTATATGGGAACATTCAAACCAATTTTTAAACAGTACTGTATGCTGAGGACAATGAAAACAAATTCACTGCTACACTCAGTCAACATCGCTTGTAAAAGATACGATACAAAATATTTGTCAGAATATGATATTGTTTATGTAATGTAAGACTATACATAAAAACGCTTAGAGAATGGGTGTTATTTGCATCATGTTACTTTGTTACATACATAGGCAAGTATGCTTTATGAATACGACGTCAGTAAACTTTAGTAAATACATAAATATGTAGGTACTTAAACCAGTAACGGAAGTGGTGTTGTATTGTATCATCTTACAGTTTTTTTTCCTTAAAACCCGTAGTTAATCCACAGAGCCATATGCGCAATTAAAATTAATTACATACTTAATTATTAAACTAAAAACACATTAGTACACAATACAACAAGTCTGTTTTATGTATTAGTATTTAATTACACAAAATAAAATACCTACTTTGCAATCAACACCTTTGTCATATTGATAGTAGTACCTAATAAAGAGGTAGTTATTACGTATTTTATGACTACTCTATATAATAAAAAAGGATATACTGGTGGATTTTTTTTGTGTTTTTGCGTTTTTTTATTCCTATAAAGTTGTGTTTTTAAACTTTCATTAATAAACAGTTATCAAGTAACGTAAAACAAATAAAAAAAATCATGAAAATCTGACAAAAAAACTCGACCAATCTTCGACGAATCAAGGAAGGGGTTGTGAGAAAAAACAAATAACTACTGATAGACCTCGTATTCGTTTAGGTACATTTAGGTACATCTTTTTTTTTTTTTTTTTTTTCAGTATTTATCGAACTCTAGATACCTACTGACAGTTACTTATTTTTGTTTCAACGTGAGATAAGCCCATCGGCTTAAACTTACGTGAGTGTGCATTAAATATCTGACTAGTTAGGTCATCACGAAGGATTCTGACATCATTATGTTATAAATGAAAGATTTCGCCAGGATTCTTTTTTAATTTATCATTTTAAATAACATGGTGTAAAGGAGGATTGTGTAATTGATTTAAATAATTTTCGTTAAATCACAATTTTTATAAATGTTAAATTAAATATTGTAATCAACTTAATTAAGCCAGAATCTTACATTGATCTTTCTACAAGAAATGTTTATAATTTCACTTTTCCACTGTACCTACTAACATTACCTACACCCACAGGAAATATCATAATTATTATATTATAATTGAATATAGTTTACGACATTCTTTTTAGCTTTCCAGAAATAAAATGTATTAAACTACTCTATTATGCAAAATCAAAGACAACCATTAAGTAATTTATTTTAAAATTCATTTATCACTTAGTGTAAGTGTCTATTTAAATATGGCCAAGGTTGCTACGTTGCTAATCGTGAAATAGCTACAACCATTATACAAACAGTGTTATAGATAAGGCCAAACCACTAGATAGGTTACCGATAAGAATAATTGTGGAAACATGGAAAATGTGGCTATGCGATGTACACGTTTGATTTAATTTTACGCATGACAAAACGTTTTTTATAATAAATATTTCCAAATCTTTCATTTTTTCGTTTGTTTTTTGTTTAGTTCTTAGTGAGACACATATTTTTAATATTAAAATACGTAAAAATGCTTCTTTTTACGAACTTAATATGTAGAGCTAATAGTGCTTAAGTAAGCTTTGGTGTAGAACATGTAAATTATTGATTCTTCGCCCTCTACGCATTACAATTTAATAATAAAAATTGAGAAGTAAATAGGGTCATTGTGGGTGGAATTTAGAATTTAGGGTTCAGTCAGGAGTTGTGTAACCGAACCTATGCTGTAGTTTGATATTGTTATTAACAATTTCCCGCTGAATATGATGCATCCGTTAAATGTGATATGCTCTTTCCGTGCCGAATTGTCGTAATTAAGGATGTTATTACCTGCTGTTTTAAACATAGAGGACGTAGGAGGCTTACTGAATAAACGTTTGTAGAATGATCATAAATCGAAAATCGATCGATTGTTTATCATCATAATAAATCGATGAAGTACCTATTCTTTTAAAGAGAAAATTAGATATTTTAAAAAGAAAAAAATTTTCAACACGCTGCAACAAGCGCCGTAGATGTGTACCTACCTAGATATATAACATTATCACTTAAAATTACGACATCAAGTCAAACTTAATAAGTCGAGTATCAAAGGCCAAAGCTTGCTTGAGATCTCATGCAGTGGTCAGTCTCAGGGGTTAAAAACCTGCAAGGGACTGGAGCCGACTGCTTTAAATTCACCAGACATATCCGATAAAGGCTCTGGGAGCGGGCTGGCGAAAATGGCGGCCCAATAATTACAATTACAAGGAAACCAGCCAAAACGCGTATTACGTCAGCAAGCGTAACCGGTGCTAATGGCTTTTTGCTTTGTATTTGGGTGAACCATTATTTTAGGACGGAACGGTTAGTCTACCAGAAGTCTACCTTTTAATGGCCTCCGATTAAATGTAGGTAAACACAGGATACCTACATAAAATTTTTATTAAATTTCAGGCATTTTAAGCACCTCTATAAAATTTTTAGGTTACAGTTTAACATGACTTTAGTAGCATGAAAGCATATTATATGCTACTATTGAGCATTTGCTACTTAGTAACATGTGTGTTTATTTCAAAGTATTACCTATTTCGATTTAGGTATATTTTAAGTATTCTAGGAAGCGTACCATGAAGTATGTGGAGCTGTACCCTTACTTCTTAGTACCTAGTTAATAAATACTTGTTGCTTTTTAGCTGCCTAATATACTTTGACAGAAAAAAAATCGCAAAAAAAAAACACTTAATAAATTGATACGTAAAACTGAAAGCATACAGTTTCAACGTAGGTCAATATTTATTAGTAGCTACCTATGCTCTATATTTTAGCGAGGTTTGAAACCAGGACAGTCCTGCATTAGACAGGCTGTGTGGTCGCATTGTTTATACCGTGCGGGCATGTAGGCCGGCCTGAGTGCACGATGAGAAATGCAATTATGTGATCATCACTGTCATAATGCGAATGAGAGGTATGCACTTTTACACACACACTAATACAGATAGATAACCAGATACATAGATAACCATGTAAATAGATAAAATCATAATCTTTATATTGAAGCGATTTTAATAAAATTTTGCGAGTGTGTTCTAATGGATTCTAAAATGACTTATATTCACAAGTCGCGCTGTCGTCTGAATGTATATTAACAATAATTCTAAGGCGGCAAGTTTACTTAGATAGATAATTTAGTAAGTAGTATTACTTTTTTGTACCCTTTGGACTGGTATTAAAAGAAAACTGAGTAGAATCAAGTAGGTCAATATATCTTATAATATTAAAATGTTACCAATTTGCGATCAATACTAAGTCAGCTATAGGTATTGTTTCCACTTTGAATAATAGGCAACTACATAATTAATTAATATTGCTAATTTGCACATGTTTATTTTAAATATCGCCTGAGATAACGAGTTTAACATCAGTCGATGAGTTTATCGGTAAGAGTTCAGCTGTTTTGTATCCATAACTCAGATAACGCACTCGCTGAGAGGTTTGATTGACTTAACTGCTGTTTAATGAATAGTAAATAGTAAATACGAGTAGTAAGTTGTTTAATTTGTTGTCCTTCTTCGCCGGCTACTTGGAGGGCAGGCGTCAGTATGTTGACTGTGGCGGG
>DWBH01000481.1:0-12234 GCA_018230765.1 Ernsta delagoae
ACGAAAGCACTTCGCCGTTTCATATTGTTCATTTTTCAAATGGAATGAAAATAATATTTCAGACATTTCAGTGTTGGGCGAAGATCGAATCATTGCTATTTAACATATTTACTGTTCTTCACAAAATTATTTATAATAAAATATAAATAAGATCAAAGTGCAATAACACGGGCTCATTTAGACAATAATAAAATATTAGTATAAATGAGTGTGTTAAATAAAGTGTTAAGCGTGTGGTAGGCGTTACAGCCATTTCTCATGTTCACGGTTGAACAATAACTGAACTATTTCTCGTTTTATTTTCATAAAATCTACGAAACGTCTATTTATTTCCTTCACATGAGCCGTGTCGGCTGTCTCAGGAAACGTTGACTCCGACTAAAAAAGAGATATTTGGCAAAAATCTTAAGCTACGAGTTTATTATAGAAGCAGATTGACAGCCTGTGTCGCCTCATGCTTCCTTGCCAACTTTGCAATTAGACAATATAATAATGGTTTCCAATTTTCTCATATAAAAAAATACATAATAAGTAAGTATATGGTGAAGTCACTGCGGCGATGGAATCGTTAGCACAGATGCTATTATAACTCTTCGTATACCTATTACGTTACACTAGAGTAGATTTTATCATATGTCCGATTTCAAACTTTCTTTCAACAATGCCTGGACCTCGATTGCTTTGTGTGCCAAATTGGTAAAAAACTTAAGATATCTCACTATTTATATCTCTTTGTTGGTTTTTCATCAAAGCACTAATTCGTCTATCGTCAAAAATCGTCAAAAATGAAGCATCTGGTTTTTGTTTCAGTTTGTCGTGTTTTTATTAATTAATTTCTAAATATATTTATACATTTGCGTTCTTCTCCGTTTTTTAGACCGGTAATTTGCGTACCAGATGTTACCCACGTGCTATGTCTAACTTTTTGCAATGTCTTGGCAACCAATTGTGTATGACTATGGGTTATGTTCCCATTTTGTTCAGGAAGCTAGTTAGTTGATACGATGACGAACAAAATTCGCAGCAGCGATGTAATGATGCAAAGTTAATACGATCCTGTGCTCGTACTAAGGTAAGGTTTAATTTGCTAAGGCCCAGTAATTGTATACTACGTTAGACAAGACAACAGACTACCGCGAATAACATTGGTAGGTACAAATTGAAGGTAATTATATCTAATTGCAAGTCACGGTCATGGCCAATAAGCACCAATAAGCAAGAACATGGGAAGCTAGGTACATCGAAGGTTTTCATCTGGCTACGAGTAGGCACTCTAGACACGTAAAATTGTATGTTCTCTACAAATCATACGATAATTGAATTAATAAATGGAATCAGGAGGAATACTAGGAACTTCATTATATTTAGTTCGAAATATAAAAAACAGCAGATAATTAAGGCCACTAAAAATATAGACTAGGAAGTAATGTTAACAACTACACAATATTACCAATAGTATATTTTTGGACTCATGCTTACGATGTGTGACTAATAGTTTGACAGTTTGACACACATAATAATTGAAAATATTGTTTGAAAATAACCTGGATTAGGTATAGAATTATTAAAATTATGACTGTTTTTATTGTATTTAATAACTTTTATAAATAGACTTAAGCTTCACAAGTACAAGCAAAAAAACTTCGTCACAACTCGCCCACGCATGAATCTGAGAAATCATTATATTGAATTTCCATTTCACATCCTTAGAGATCTCAAAAATTTTCTGTGTCTATTTTTGGATATCCGGCCTACTCCTAATACCTAATGTTAATGTGCGTGTGATTATGAGCTTCTCAAATTGGTTTTCAAAGACAATAAAGAAGTTGTTTTTGTGGGAACGAGGCTTAGGAAATTTAAGTTTAAAAGTTTCTTTATGAATTCCTTTAATTTGTTATAGGAAAAACTTATTAATAAAATAAAGGTATACCACGTTCACATAGGTCCACGTATTTGATGAATTCCGCAAACCTATTAAGGGGGATTGCCAACAAACGGTTTCTCGATGGACACCTACAGTCGCTTGTCCTAGTTAAAACACTGGACTGTCGCCAACAGCCAAGCAGCCTAATACACCAAGGTAAATACCTAATACTTTAAGGCATTTGAATTCATACGAGTCTATCCACTGATCCCGGTTCGGATCCAATATTTCATCATTACCTACACTAAACTGGAAGTAAACAAAACAAACGTTACCCGAATGTTTATTACAAAATCCGACACGGAACAGGAAAACTTTATACGGCGATCTCGGCTAAAAGTAAAATAAACATAGAGCTACCGTCGTCCAAAGTCACGCACCGAATAGAACTAACATCACGGACTCTCAATTTAGCGCGATAAAATGTCCCTGCAAATAACACGACGAATATGAACATAGTCAAGTGTAAATAGGATCGTATTACACAGGCCGGTTTGGTGCAAGGCGAACGCAGCCGGGTCACGGGCACGTCTTGCTATATTAAATTTATAGCATCGTAACTCGTTGTGATCGGAGGCAGGCAACAAAACCAGTCGTATAACCAACAGGCCTATTGTTCACTCTAGGAATAAAACTGGATTGGTCTCGAGTCGCGAAGCCAATAAGTGCACTTGTTTCAACTCCTACAATTCCTTCACGCAAATAGATTTTGCACAAGTTTTCAATAACAATGTAAGCATGTTTCACTATGGCATTTTACATTTCTGTAAAAGCAATTATTTTTATATCACGGAAACTCCTGAACAGCTAGGTCTGTATTCTGTCAATAGTCACAAAACTCAAATAAATTTGAGGCACGATACGGAAATTGCCAAATGTCATCGCACCGCAATTTATTGCTAAAAAATAAAATTAATAAAAGTATCCTATAATTACGGAGATCAAAAAACACGGCGAGTGGCGAAACCTTTTGACTTTTAATTATTGTACAAGACCAACAATAGCTCTGTTATTCGCGTACACTAAAGGCTGAGGTAGTGCCCTTTAATAAAGAACTGTAAATCACTTACGAGACACTCGATTCTTTAATCGATGAACCCAGATAATCAGAGGCTATATCGAATTAAATTGACTGTATTGGTCGAGTCGGGTACGTACAGCAAAGAATTTGTATTGTCTTCATATATTTTCTTTTTTTAAGCCATGCTTTACGAATAATCTTTTATGGTTCGTGGTAGCCGATAAAATACTTATCAATCGAACAATCGAAGTTCCAGAGAAATTCGCTTTTTAATCAATATTACTACAATAGCTTTCCATTATAATGGCAAGTCTCTAGTCTCCTTATTAGGAGCAATTAGGGTGTCCGGCCCTTCTATGGACATACATTACATTCTCAATGTTTTAATATCACAGGTCACGTCTTCAGTGCATGTGTAGATTTTTACTGCACCTTTACTTTGCACATTGAGTTTGACATTTCAACCGCCGTATGATTACAGCTGCTTAGTTGTTTTCTCGTGTTTTTAGAGTTTTTGTTTTCCTTTAACGGTCCATAATTTTATTTCAATTATAAATTATACGCATTCTGCGTATGGTTGTATGTAATAAGTTGAAATGTACCTGTAATGTATGTAATGTAACAGAATTTTAACAATAATTCGTTTAGAAATTTTACGAAGTTTGAGAATGCTCCTCTCCTTGTCTTATTTGGTTTCCTGCCAACTGAGTGAATTTTCCTTTTGTAAATAATATTTCTTTCGACATCCAATACTTTTTGATGTCAAGAACTTAAACCAAAAAATCCCTCTTAACTTTCCCCAAATCCTCTGAAATTAAAATTCCTAAGGCTATTTTATTATAACGGAAGCATGGAATTAATTTTTAGTCATATCGATATTTTTAATCAGACCTCTTAATATATTCTGGAAATCGCATCTATCATTAGAGCATCATTTAGTTTCAAGTAAATTCATACATTTAGCTCGCGCCAAATCAACGTTGTTAGTTGTAAACTCAGCTTTATTGTTTCCGCGATTGTAAATCATTAATGTTATATCCTTGTTATTACAGACTTAAGCCATTCTTTTGCACTGAAACAGAAGTATATTTATTTTAACGTTCTAACGATCTACTTACCGCCACTACTTGCAATAACATGTTGTCATTGCATAATAATATGTAGGTTTAAAAATAATTTAAGTTATTATGAGATTGTGTTTTAAGAATTGATCCATTTCATCTTATACCTTAATTCTTCATCGTCAAGAGGCCATCCCTTCAAGCGGCTCCAAAGCAAAAACCCTAAGCGCGTGTTGAACTGGGGACAAATCTCAGGTCGCTCGGATATATATTTTGTATGCATAGGTTTTACACATACGCGTCCCATTATCTGTGGAATGCACATCGCTATGGTCATTATTACCTCATGGCAAACGCGCAGTCTGTCCGGCAAGTCGCGCGCCCTTGAAACGTGATAACGTACTGTTTGTCAAGACTTTGCTCGGAGACGACTTACGTAACGCATACCGACAAAGGTATTTTGATGTACGTGACCGTTAAAAGTGATAAAGATAACCATAGTCACAAATAAAGTAGGGATGATGAAGGTAACACCATACTTTGTAGTGTACCAACATCCTTAGATCAGAAGGAAAAAAAAATGAATTTGTAACAAAAAAAAGAAATCTGAAAAACTACTAAAGTAATGTGAGGGAACTATAAGGACGTAGTAATTTCTAAGAGAACAAGTATTACTTTAAAGCAGTACCTACTTACTTAATAATTATATATATGTAGGTAAGATACATACACGTACACAGGATACATATTGGGTACGTATTAAATACATTTATTTACTTATAGTCGTTGCACATACAGTATTGAAGCAAGTTGTTTACGTATAACATAAAATACAGATATAAAATTTAACTGCTTTAAATAAATAGTTTATTGCCTCTTTGACATTGTTTAACCCTTTGTGTTGGACAGTCGTGTGTTGCCAACAGTTCTTACAAAGTATTTAGCAAAATAAATAAATACGATAAATATTTTTGTATTCCAATCAACCAACCTTAATTTTCAACTATACCTTTGTATCGTTTTCACTAATTAATTGAATTTTTAATAAGTGCTTATTACTGTATAAATTAAATTCTATAGTATATTAGATTAGGCAAAATATTTACATGCTTATAATATCAATATGATGCGTAACTATTTGTAAAGATAATATTCTTGGGATTATTTATAAAAGTACAATTTAAGTTAACATCAATTTGCAGACCATTTACGGTTGTCACTAAAAGGGTATCTAATAAATGAGTATAAATGTTGAATAATACATTTGTTGTGAGCTTGCAACATTGTACTTAAATAATGTTTACGTCCATGTAATAGGATAAGATAATCTTGGCTCACGACACGAACTTATATAACAAATAGAAGCAAACTCGGTCTAATGAACACTTCGATCAAGCTAAAGTAGACAAGATGGCGACAAGTCTAATTAATTTTTTCAAAGTAAAGACGATGAAACGTGAGGACGGAACCAAAAACATCTACATCTACATAATAAATAAGAAAAGCAAGACGCGTAAATCCTTTGAAATCAGTGCACGTTAATTTAAATGGTTGTCAGTTTTAATCGTAATAACCTCAATCACAATCTAGATGAGTAACAACCTCAGCGCCACACAGAAGGTCGCACGAATCGGACACATGAATCAAATGCGACAATTGGATGTGCACTCATCACCTGGGGGAGGTCGGGGAAATAGGTCACGGATGAAACGAGCGACACGATATATGCATCCTGCCCCTGCCAATGTTTAAGCAATTATTTTATGGAAGACTTGATGAAGAGAAGATGCTGGTAGTATTTTTTCTTTTTCATATACGTAACTACCTAACATCTATGATATTGGGTTAGCGTTTGGGTCAATAAAATAAATATAAAGTTGATATTTTTATAGTTGGAATTAGTAAGATTTGCAATATCCTTAAATGTTAAACAAACAATTGATTTCATTCTGCGTAATGAAATGACACACCTGTAGGAGGAAATGGGGAAAATAGGTCACTGGATCTGGAACACCTACTTTACGTGACGTTTAAGTACCATGTAAGTACGATTGAATAGATTTATAAAACTAATGTAAATGACAGTATCAAAATTAAAAAGCAGTAAAATACGTTAGAAAATAAGGTATAATTTTGCACTTTAAATTGATAAAAATTGTAGGTACTTTTCAGAGCGCAATGAACTTATCTCATTTGGAATTGGAAAAGCACGAGAATCGCAAACACATAAATCTGAAAGTTGTCAACACAAGCCATACCAAATACCAATAAAAGTAAACGCATCGCAATCACAACACGAAACGGAAAGCGCTCACGCGACAAAGTTGTTCTTCGTTGACAAAACCGTCCGTATTCGGATCAGTTGGCTGTGGAACCGGGTCATCGGTTCGCGGGGCGCTTTCCGCCAACCTTGACCCGCTCTGAGTCAGCGGCTCAGCGGCTCACTGCCTCAGCCGATGTCGCATCGCACCATGCACTCTCGTCAACTCTTGTGCGTCACTCACATTCAGCTCAGCTATTTATAATTTGGTCAATGATATTACGAAACGAATTACTATTTTGGCGTAACGTCAACTCTGGTATGAGACTGTGCGACAGATGGACCTGGACGGATTGGAGCGGTACTCGTCGCGTCGCACATTGAATTAAGGATTTATTTTCGTTTAAACCGCCTTGACCTGTAAGTCCGCTTTAGTACGAATCATGTCGTGTCGTGTTATTCAATATAAATGATCAGGAAGGGCACAGAATTATATCGTCGGCCGCTAGTGTAATATTGTACGACTCGTAATGTAAAAAGCATTATAGAGTAGGTATTCTAAGATAGATTTTTTGTCTCTTTCTGATGATATCTACCTAATCTCACAAAGAAAATGATAAACACAAAACAAACAAACAATCAACCATCACGCCACACGGATCGTTACAATAATAATGATCAAATCGGGCCACAGTTCATAAAACATGCTTTGAAATTGGTCAGTAAGTTCATACGATAGCGCACGAAGCATCCTAGTCAGGACACAGTATAGCAACTGGGTCGCGTATTGGGGACAAGGCTAGGTTGGAGGGGTATTATTCTATCAAGCCACCTTGCCCCGCTATTTGCGACACAAGCCTGAACCGCGTCAAATGCAACTAGAGTTCAAGACCGTGAATGTTATTTCTCTTAGACGTTAAAGTTACTCACCTATATTACTTTTTACGGCTTGATGAACATATTGTTAAGATCGTTTGCATACTACTATGACCGTTTATTAAAATAGAATCACTATGCAGTTATTAAAACTTATTAAATAGGTAAGTCAATTTATTGATATTATAGAGTCGTAGAGCATAAATAATATCAAGTTACTTATTAACCACGGCAGATACCATTACGTAAGGTACCTACTTAAAGTAATTTGGACTATATATTTACACTAAAAATCGCATAATAAATCAGTCCATTAATTCTTAGTTTAAAAACAGCTGTCTCAAAATCTACATAATATAGTAATTTTCTTTAGATCGCCTTACAAGCGCACACAAAGCTATGCATGTCCCAAATTATCACGCCTTATCTACGAGGTCAACCTTGAAGTTCGGTGGGCGACATATTTACACAGAAACGTTTAGCCGACAAAAACTGTAAGCATGCTGCGACGTTGTATAACTTCGTCGGCAGCAGTCAACACGAATCGGTAACGTAATACGTAACGATTCCTTCCGTATTCACGAGGTCGTCAGAACATTATCAGCATCGACCTCTATAGCACAAAAACAATGCATTCTGTTATCGTACGGCCTTCTGCTTTTAGGTCGGATTAGGCGGTCGGTGATTTGTTGTTTTCATGATTAGGGACAGATACTTTAGAGAAGATAACGAGTGTTGTATGTGTTTGGATTATGTATGACTTCTTCAAAACGATTTCACCGAAAAGTTGTTTTATGGATTGATTATAAGGATTTAATTTTAACTCTCCTACTGTACCTATTGAAATAATATTCTTAGCTGCTCTCAAGATAAAACGCAGCTGTACTGTATTAACTAATTGCGCTTAACAATAGTCTTACACTTAATCGATTGTCTCAAATAACACGACTGATTGACAATGGTTTACGGTTTTAGATTACTAAGTAAGAAAACTGGTCCTCAACAGGTTTAGTATTTATCCGAAATGAAACCTGCAAAGCGATTATTACCAATAGACATACCAATGTAATGTATTTTACGTTATAGGCAGTGATAATTTTACAAAGTTAAATTCCTCTAAGAAGACATTTCTTACGATGGAAAACTGTCACAAACCATAATAATTAAATCGAGATTAAAGTTGACAAACATCCACTAACTTGGATACATTTCTACGATAAAGTTTTTTTTTTATATTGCAGCCAAGCAAACGGGCAGCATTAAAAATTTAAAATATAATTATTTAGTTGTTAGTAATAAGATTCGAGGAGAATATTTGAATTATTTAACATCATCGTCATCATCAGGATAGTGAAATTAATGTGCAAGTAACTATAGAAGAATATTACATAATTATAGGACGAAAGAAGGTAACAACATGTATGCAGCCAGCCTTGTTATCGGCTTGCCCTTGGTCCACTTCTACTATCGCGGCATCTGATAAGGCTCCCAGATCGACTGCGATTCGCGTACGTGACCAGAATTGTGGAACAAACAAATTATTGCAACCTTGCTTACGGATGCTGGACGGAATGTCACAGAAATAAACGACTTTAACATTTTATTCAAAGTGGGTCTGTCGTATATTATCTCGAAAGCAATAAAAGCGACGGCCATTGTGACCGGTGCCTTTTTCTTCTTGATGTTTGAGGAAAAAGTACTCAAACCGCAACATATCTAAAGATTTTAAAGCATAAAAATAATGTGTGCCATTGTCTTATGGTAAAGAAGCGGTCGTGGCAAAAAACAAAGTGGTTTCCTAAGTACGACATTGAAAATCAATAATCATTCAAATGATCAATCGTAAGTATTGATCGCAAAAACCGTGTCGATACCTACTAAATTAAATCCGAAATGCCGATGGCAGCTACGTATAATGCAAAAAGAAGTAAGGTAATTAAACTTGTAACAGAATGAAACGATAACATCTTTCATCAGTTTTTTGTCACCAATTCAGTTCCGTGAATGGGAGATCTCCGTCATTGTTTGCCAAAGTGGACCTTGAAATATGGAACACAGCGAGAAGATGGACAACATTTGTATACAAGATACCACTATTAGATAGAAGCTAATTGTTCAAATAAGCGGATAAAATTTAAAAATCGAATGCTTGAGTGAAAAAAAAATAGGCTGAAACGTGGAGATTCTTCTAATCTGTATTTCCTTTAATAAAATTATAAGTTGTGCACAGAATTTATAAAACCGAAAAAGTTTTTTTTTTCTCAGGCAATGGAGCCTTTTGCTTTAAAGGAATACACTTGAACTATTTGCCAAACGTGTGTCTGACAGATTAACTTGATGTAGATACATCGGAATCAAACTAGATTACACCATTAAATTTCCAAAGAAATTTATACCTACTGTTTTTTATTTAATAAATATGATTTCTTTGATCTTTGAATTAATTATAAGAATTTCCAACCAACGGAACAGTTTTGTCCTTGAAATGCTCATTCGTGCGAGAGGATGAAGTAGATGATAAAACTGATTTGAGTTGTACAAAGAATGCGGAAATCATTTGCTAACTTGTAGCAAAAAACTTAAAATTTAACAAATTATATCGTTAATTTTATCTTTTTAAATTTTGACAATAGGTTCAATTCAGTGTATAATATGAGTCACTCTTAAGTGCGTTTAGCAATTGAATTATGATCTGCAGTCGATAAGGTTCCAAGTAAACGTTGTTTGGTTTTTGTTTATTGCATTGTAATTTACTTGCATTTTAATTTATTTGTGGGACAATATTCTATTCATTAAATTTCAGTCTGTATACCGATATTTATCTGTCTTCCGTAAATTAGACAACAACCACAGGGAATAATACAAGAAAAACTGGTGCTTATCGTAAAAACCAATCGGTACGTGATTCGATTTATTCCTAGCGTTTTTTTCCCAACTCTACAATGTATTAGATACGTCACTGCCAAAATCGCGACGGACAAAAAACTGCATACAATGGCGGTCCTGGCCGCAAAGTATATTTATGAGTGAGAAATTATTGAGGACTTTTTCAACTTTATTAATAGCAAAGTTGCTTTAATAAAACAAGGCTTCGATTTACGTTTCGATTTACGAAGTTTCTCAGGGGAAATTTAAATCGGATGTCTTATAACTTCAGCAAACGTTTATTTTTAGCTACTTTACAAATGTTTTTTTCAGCTGGGTCGGGTTTTGTTATTGTCAAACTTTGGAGTAGGAAAAGTGTTTGTGAATGAAACGAAATAATTAACGCCATAAATAAGAAGAGAACATCGAATAGCACGTTCATGGTTCTCGCGTTATTAAAAACGTTCAGTGTGTCCTTTTAAAGTAGTTAGCAATTAGTAGTAGTACCGAAGCTGTATTCTTATGCAAAGGTCATACAATGCAGTGGACTATACGACACCTGCGCCGCCCAAGCACCTGTCTAGAATATATAAATAGTTACTGTAGGCCGTCCGTCACACGCTCCTAACGCTTACAAGTTGTATTCAGTACTATAACAGTATGACTACCTACAGTGTAAAATATCATGAATTTTATCACAATACTACTCGTATGTGTCGTCGTTGTATTACAGGTACTAAATATTTACTTTATTTAATACTGTAAATTTCATTTTTTGTCATTAGATAAATTAATCTTATAAAGAAAGAATTGAGTCTATATTTTGAATAGCAATGAACTTGTAGACATTGAAGGAATCTATCCTTGTTTAGCAATCACAAAATTTTATCAGACGTAGAAAAGTTAGACATGTTTTTGAAGAAATATATTAAAATTACATGTCATTTACGGTTTGGAATGAAGGCCTTACTTTGACAGTGGTTTATAGTGAAAACCTTTGACATGGTAAACTTTTGCTTTGTATAGGTAACATGAATAAACGATACCAATAAAAAGCTTTAATTTACGGTTTAAGAAGTTTCTGACATTCATTTATAATAAGTGAATCCAAATGTCTACACACAAGTTGTAATTAAGCAACATAACTCCACGCTAATTACAGAGAGTCATAAAGAGTCGAGAATCAGGTCAAAAACCCGTTCAGTGAGCATAATTTTATTTTAAGCTGATGTAAGCTCGATAAAATTTAATGTAGGTAACGATGTATGTACCTTATAATGTTTACGCTGCACGGAAAATAATATTTTTTCCACTCTTTGTTTTAGGAAAAATGTAGTCTCTAGTACTGGTAGGTATATTTTTTTACAAAGATTTTAAAAACATACGAGAATCAAAATATTAACAATTATTAAAGATGTATCGAAAGTCTTGTACTTTAACAATTTCATCTAGCTGCTACAATGTGCTAAATGTACCTCAAGTTTTGGCAGAAGATAAATATGTACCTATAGAAACAATCAGATCAATCAAAGTGTCCTAGGGTATTATTACTAAAATTTAATTTCTCAATTTGTTATATAGCAATAATAGCTAAAAATGCCTTAACCATAATAATATATTATATAGTAGTTCTTCAACACATTAGCCATAACCAATTTTTTCACTCTATGACATCGAAAAAAGTCAAAGTTATCAATATTTCTGGAACATAGCAATTTTGTCATGAGTACCCACGACAGCTTTGTGATGAAAATGGACTACGTATGTTTCTACACTACGAGCCGAATACAGGCAAGTTGCACAAGAATTTTTCGTTTACGCATAACGGGTAACGGTAGAATCGATGAAATAACGGGGGCACACCCGGGCACTTCCAAATTGAGATTGCTCTCGAAGTTTTGTGGTTCCGATTACGAAATTACTTCGTACAGAACTGTTGTGGACTATTACATATTTCTTCGCAGAAAAACAAACGCTTAAAGCCTTTAAATATAGCTCAACGGAACAATCTAGCGCCGTCTGCGTCATTTGTCAATAACATTTCCATAACGGGAGATATTTTATTGGTCGAGAAATCTAATGTTGCTTACATTAAACTCAGCAAGAATAAATAAACTAAATATTTTATTAAATATACTTTTATAATTTGCGTAATAAGAACGCAGGTATTCCTACTAGGGCTGTACAATTTGGCCGGCCAAGCCGGCTAAAAAAGTTAGCTAAGTTA
>DWBH01000482.1:0-12230 GCA_018230765.1 Ernsta delagoae
TTTCTGCACAGTTTCATGATTGGTGGCGGGCATAATACTAAACCTTAACTAGGTACACTACTCTGCACTGGAGCAGCGTGGTGGACTTTGTCACAATGCAGACAGTGAATAGTTTAAAAACGAAACTGGTTATAAATACTGTTACAGCTGTTCAAAAACTCACCGTAGACTCCTTGCTAGTGGAAGGCGATTCTACACGTCCCATCGGCGTGGACGCATTCATTATACACGGCGACAGCCGCTGCGGAGACAACACACACACACCTGTCTGCACCTTTAACTGCATCAGTTGCTCACTCAACTCCAGGTTGTTCGAACTTAGTTTTTTTTCAAACGAACCCATCATCGACGAGCTGAATATCTGAACGTCCGTCTTCTGGAGTATCTGGATCATCGCGGCCGCCAATATATCCTCGTAGCCTAAAATGGACACCCGTTCCAACAAATGACTCGCCACATCCAGATCGAAAGTCCTGCCTATTTCGCACATGAATATCGTAAGCTTAATAAACACTTGCTTGAACCGCGAAAAGTTCTGCGTCTCCGATATAACTTTCATGAAGTGGTCGCACAGGAGTAGATTTTGGCTGACCGTGTATTTGAGGTATGCGTAGAACGGTTTCAACTCGATTTCGTTGAGGCAGAGTAAAGCGGCTTCAGTAGCCGGCACAATGTCGCTTATCTGACGAACCTTGGACGCGAAAGTCGCCACGATCCGTAGGAGAAGGCTATACAGCTTACGGCGTATGCATTCTTGCACAAAACATATACCATACTTCGGAATGAGTATGTGCCATAACGACATGAATCTACACTCTCGCAAAAACATTTTTTTGCTTAGCTGCGTCAACATTGCACTAAGACTTTCAGCGTCGATGGTCACATGGAGGAAGTAGCAGTTGTTTTTCTTTTTGCAAGAGGAAGCGAGATTGAAGATGCAACCTTTGAACACGAGGCTACCTTTGTTCTTCAACTGCATGTTTGTGGCTAAATTGTGCTGCGATGGCTCTTTAAATTGGTCGTCGATGCTTTGAAAACTGGAATTATCTAAAGTTGACTTGTCGATACTGTTTGTGACGTCATCGGTTTGATAGTTCTGCAGTTCGGGAATATTGTCGAACGCGCTGGTGTCCACATCTTGTAATCTAATAAGTTCGTCTGTTGTATTTCCTACAGAGTTACGTACAGGATTATCAGTCTTTTCGATGACTTCAAACTGCCTGACACCAGAACCTTCATTGTTCACTGGTACCCTAACTTGAAAGTTTTTTAAATCAGTAAGCCTTTTAGACCAATTCGTATCGACCTTGTTTTTTTCCATTTTCCTCATGAATTCGTCAAAAGCATTGTAATTTGATTTATAGGTATCCGTAGCGTTAAATTTGTTGGACACACCTGGAACATTCGATGGAAATTTCTCTCTAGATATTGTTTCATTAAGTATGTTTCTTTCTTCATCCATCTCATATGTCGGCGAATCGCAATATTGACCGCTTTCGTAACTATTATCATCACAATCCTGCATTTGCGATGTATTACACTTATCAACTGCGTCTTCCGAAACGTTTGCATTTAAACTGCTTCTTTTGGAAGTTTCTAGACAAGTTAGACTTTCTGCGTACAAAGATATTGCGTCGTCGTCATCGGTGTGGTCGATTTGTGAATTGTTTGATTCTTTTTGTTCTGTTTTACTATTATTACTTATTTCAGGACGATCACTATTGCTTAAAGCTGGTCGATTTGGTGTGTTCTCATTTCTATTATCTATCTTCTTAAGTCTATTGTCTTTGAGATGACTAGAATTAGTTGGAGTGAGAAACGTTGCATTCGCTTTTTCGTTCTCTGCTATTACATCTTTATTTACAGATATATTTTTATCTACTGTATTAGAATCGGCTTCTTCTTCATAATTAGGTTTGGATGCTACTTTGAATGAAGGCTGGTGTTCGGGTTCTTTTATTTCATCCTCCGGGACTTCACTGGCTTGATCGACGTTTCCGAGCAAAGTCTCCTTGACTTCTTTGCAAAACTTTATGATGGCATTCTCTTCCTTCAAATCCGCGAACAGGCGCTCATGAGCCTTCAACGTAGCCACGTCCGTTATATCGTTATCGTAGCCGATCCAATTGATAAATTCCAAATCGATACGCTTCATCGTAGACAATAAATCCTGTTGGAGTTTCTTCAACTCGTTCATTCTTTTATTTCTCTTGACATCCTTGTCCTGGGACGGTTTGTTTGTCGCGACTGACGTCAGTGATGACGTACTTAAATTCAGCGCGTGCGTATTACTGAAATCCACAGTGGAAACCGTACTGCTGTACTCCGAAGTTCTCCTATTACCACTGCTAGCGACCGACACGTCATCGAATATATTGTCGTTGGTATCTTTTAGCAGGTTGTCAATTTTGACGACTTTAACGTAAGGTAACTTCTCGTCCACACGGATGAAATCGTTCGGCGATTGTACCGTGATACAAGTGACTCCGCTTGAGCTAGATATATCTCTCGTCCAAGAGAAACATGTTGATGTACTCGTTACAGAACTTTTTCTACCATTAGACGGTGGATTCGTCTTGTCTTCTATATGACCGTTTACTGATTTTGGTATTGCAGGTGATGCCTCTGTGTTTTCATCTTGAACTTTCTTATCCGCTATACCCTTTCTAGTTTTCGGGCCCGGTTTGTTTGGTATTGGTTTCCGTATAAGCGACAACCGTTTCCTCTTTTTGGGAACTTCCTCTATTGAATCGTTTGTTGTTATGTTGGACTGTTCTTGTGACTGGCTACCTGTGAAAGAATTTTATTTGCATCATATTATATAAAATGTGTACCAAGCAAGCAAGATTGATGTCAAATTATGTCTTCTGTCAAATAGCTTCAGTCATTAAAACCAAAAAATTAAGCTAAGAAATTTTCCTTGTAGTGACTATCTTCATCTTCAAGAATAGCAATGCATCTAATTACGACTTCAGATAGGACTTCTGTACTATTAGTAATGAACCTATTCATAGGTTGCTATCTAATATACTATTCATAAACAATATCAACATGTACCATCTCTAGGATTGTCTATGATGACAGACAATGAATACGCCAGCTTCCATCATCAGTCTTATAATAAAACAAACTATACTTCACCTGTTGTTTCTATTGCTGCTGGTGTTTCCGCAGTCAAAGCTCTTTTCTTAGCAACATTTTTAACCACTTTCTTCTTAGCAACATCCTGTATTTGTTCTGTAGACACAAAAAATTAACAAGTCGGTAATTTTGGATACCGAGGACACATACAGTGAAATAAAACAGTGTAACAGTAAAAGCCAAACGAGGAATAGTAATTAACGACCGAGTTCTTAGAACAAAATCTTTACTCTGCATTAAACTATAAATTATTTTTAAAATTTAATACAGGGGGTGTTCTAATTTTTTTAATTTTGCATAAACATCAAATTAAATATGATCTGCTCTTTTGATTTTTTTTTCATATGTTTTTAAATAGAAACTTTGCTTAACTATTCAATTATTTATAACTATCATTGTGTTTGCACTATACGACTGTTTGTTTCTCGAAAATAGCAATTATGAACATGTGCGAATATGTTATTTACCATCATTCACGGGGGCCTTATTAGCTGCTGGGATGGAATCAACGACAAAGTCCAATACTTTGCGGGTGGCCCTTTTAGGCCTGCCACGATTTGACTTGACAAGCTCCGCGCAGGGTGCGCTGTTGTTCACTTTCACAACTTTATCAGGCTTCTTTTTCAAGGCGCTCCTGATAACTGACAAAGACAATATTTCAATAGGAAGAATTCAAAAACCACAGAGTTAACCTTTTTACAAAGAACATTCTGTCTAACACATTAGTGAAAACCGCGTTCAAATCGGTTAAGCCGTTTCTGAGATAAGCGCAAACAAACATACAGACAGACAAAAATGTAGTTATTAACTTTCTGAAACATCTTCAACGTTATAGATTTATTTAAAAGATTTACCAATCTGCTGTCACATAGTATGCCATGTTACAGCCATTAGCAAATAGAAATTGAGTCACATTTGGTCTCTGCCTGTCCCCTTAATTTCCTTGGCCCCTAGACAAAGTGCCTTTACTATCCTTCGGAGCGATCAATAACGACAAAATTTTGACGGTACAATTTTTGTCCTTATTGATCGCTCCGAAGGATCGAAAAGGCACTTTTTCTAGGGGCCCTTATATACTTTTCTTTTATCTGTATATTATATGTTTCCTATCTCAGTACATTGCGTCTTATTAATAAATTAATTATTGAGTATTAGTAGGTTATTGATATAGTACCTTCATTAGCAAGCATTATTTTTATATCAGGCGGGGGGTGCCTCAGATGCGATTTTAGTTTCACTTGCGGTGATAATAATGCGACTGGTGAAGTACACTCTTGTACATTTGATCCTGCAAAAAAAAAAATTTTAATTGTTAACACCAATATTTATAAGTAACAGAGCAATTGCTACTTTTAAACTACTTGTAAATAATTTATAGATACTAGTTTGAATTAGGCGTTGTGTGAACACACAAACTTTTGATTTTATAGTCAGGGTCGCTAACCACTCAACAAATCGGCTAGTCTGTTATATTTTTTTTGTGAGCACCAAAAAAACAATTAAATATATTAATGTTACAAGGCATTCAATAATTTAAAATCTAGTGTCTCTACTTATTTCTTACAATTTCATCAACAGTTTTGGTAGAAAAAAGTATTATATTTAATTAATCATTCATCGAAAAACTTTGAAATATTTCGTCCTGGTATTGTATTAAAAATATAGTATACCTCCATGATATAATTCTTACCATCATCAGTAGGTGTTTTTGTATCATTTTTGTTGGCCTTCCCTTTAGGCTTCGGTGAAAGAATAACATTTGCTTGACTATCACCACCTGGTGGATCTGTAAAGAATTTTTTTTCTATATTCCTTCAATAAGAAAATAAGACCACATGATGTACAAAAAATTCGTAATATTTTTATTTTTGGTAAACAATGTGATGTCTCTTTCCACAAACATCTCCGATTGTGTAATGTGGAATCATCCATCCAGGTGTGACCTTGCTTAACTTGTGAAATGGCTTGCATTTATCACTGCCAGCAGGGTTATGCAAGCTAATAAGACCTGTATGAATAAACTGAACTCAAAATTGAAACCCATCTTGTGCACATGAAAATAATAACTAAAATCTAGCAATCTAGGTAGATCTCATTTTGTTTTTTAATAAATGCCTCAATAAAATCGTATTGTCAAAGTTCTGAAGTATCTTACTTTCGATTTTTCTCTTCCTTTGAGTTCTTTGTCCTATATTTGTTGAAGCATTCTGGGTGGGTTGCTGTTCGTCCACAGTAGGACCTGTAAAGATGTAATGTTTATGTTTAAAATAAAAGTTTGTGATCTAATTAATATGATTAGTATTTGTGACAGGAAAAGATTAGTTTACATAGTCACAGGCAGTAGTTAGCCAACAATAAAATCAATGGTGTGTATTAAAAAGTCGCAATCTAGCACAATATATCCCCATATTAATAAACCAAATTAGGCTGTAGCAAAAAAATGCATAGCTTATGTTAATGTTGAATATGACAAAAAAATGTATTACAGGTAACTTAGTAAAAGCCATTTAAATATTTTTATTAGATACTAAAATACTAATGCTTCTTAATCTAAACAACCTGAGTTAGCTATTGATCAGTTAAAATGATACTACAGCTGTAAATTTAATACTAAGCTCAGCCTTTTTTGATCAATGTTAAATACATCATTGTTCTCAATTATATTAAAATAACTCGCAAGCAGTAATAATTATGACAGAACAATTTTTAATATTAATTGACTAGCATATTCATCTTCAACCTGGAATGGTATATTTTGTTAAATTTATTTCAGTCTGTGTATGGTTATAGCATTAGTTCAAAACTTTGCAGGGAGGCTGTATGAAATAAGTTTTGACAATGTTTAGAATGTTGAAATTGAGCTAAATTTAAACTTATCAGTTGTTAAAAGTACTCATGTACTGAGTTTAGGTATTCCATTCGATACATGGAATTTAATTGTCATGTTTTTACATAATATCAACCGGAATGCAATTGTAACTCAGATTATAAGAACATAAAGTATAAACATTACATAAGGAATTTTTAGTTACAAAAAGAGTCGACCGGATTTAATCAAATTTCGCACACTGTGTGCAGTTTGATCTAACTTGACTCAAGTGATAGGATAGTTTATGCATTCAGTACACAGTAGACGCACGAAGTTACGAGATTCAGCTAATTACAATAGATTGTATAAATTTGTGGCAAATAAAAAAAAGAAAATATTTACATATGTCGACGTTAGGGGTAAGTTTCAGTCTTCTTTTGTCCGGTGCCACTGCACAGTTCGCTTTTTTCCTAACACCTTTCACAGCTTTAGCCGGTAAGGGCTTCGCTTGCTCTTTTTCTATATTCTTTTTCGGCGGCATCGCTTTAAACTTTGTTCTTGCTGTCAGGTCAGTTCTTCGCGCTATTTTCAACTAGGTTGGTGTTATTCTTAGATTTTTAAAATAATAACACCACACTCGTATTACCAGACGCATAACTTTCTGCTGTGATTCAAACTGCTCAACTTTATCTGTGTCGGCAATTTCTTCTGAAGTTGTTAAATAAGCTTTGTGTGTTTTCAATTTCAAGATTTTCAAGGGCAAGTACGGCGAGTATGTTTAAGTTTTATTCATAGTAGAACAATCGCATAGCACCAGCATTTAAGTTAGAGTTAAAAGTTATTGTAGTTAAAGTAACTAACTAGTCCACCCTACTCCAGAGGTCTGCTCTGGGCAGCGGCAGTGTGGCTTTGAAATCTGAGAAGAAAAGTTAAAATTCGTAAGTAAAAACGATTTTCAATTCAATGATTTTTACATTTGACATTTATATTGCCATTTTGTCGTTTGTGTTGTGACTGTGACATTCGCAATGTTATGTCATTGTCATGTCAGCCGTTCTCGTTGAAAATACCATAGAAACGGCCACAGACCGTTAAGTGTCTACTTGTCATATTTTGTCACATTAATATATTGGATAATAAAAATAAAAATAAAATAAATAAAATAGCGTAGGACAAAGATAAGAGTACATAATGGTGTAGGAATTTAATAAACATAACACTGTGTATAGCTAATAATGCGTACTGTTAAGCCTTGATTACAGCGGCGAGCACTCGGTATTTGTAAGTATTGTAAGCACATTACCGCCGAGTGCTCGGTTGAGCGCTCGGCCTAGCACTCGGCAAAGTGGGGAGAGAGTGTCCGTCCTCGGTCAAACACTCGGTATTTGCAAACACATTGCCGAGTGTATATTGTACACTGTCTCGGCCGAGTTAGATTTTACTGTCTTGTCACGCTACTGGCCACTGTACTCGGGGGCTTTAGTTCCTATCTATACTAATTTACAATATAGAATAGGCTAACAAAAAACATAATAGAGTAAAAATAAATAAAAAAAAACACTACCATCAGTTATATAAGCGATTTTACCACATGTAAATATATAAATTATATAAGATTATTAAACTGTCTGCCCCAAAAAAGATCTAAGAGCAAGGTGAAGTGCTACCATGATAGAACTAACATCATTCTATGCACTGACATTTTGACTTCACATTGACAAATCTTTAAATCTAGTTCTAGAGGTCATTTAGGTTACTTACGTCAAAATTTAAATCGTCTGAGGTTGAGGTTTTTCTGAGGGTAAAAACGTACAATTTTTTGCCGGTAATTCAATTAATATATAAACTAAATTAGTGAAAATGGCTGCTAAATACAAGATTGTTATGATTCGCCACGGCGAAAGTGAATGGAATCAGAAGAATCTATTTTGCGGCTGGTACGATGCTGACCTTAGCGACAAGGGTAAACTTATTGGATTCAATTTTGTTGAAGATCGCGTTGTGCTTGCTTTAATATTATATTCGTCTGCTTGTTTCTCCCAATCTTTGTTAATGAATCGACTGATACCTATCAAGTTTCATCAATAAATACATACCTTAAAATAAGTATAGAAACAATAGGATCAGATTGACGTATACTTCCTTAACAGGTCGCGAAGAAGCCGTTGCAGCGGGCAAAGCGCTTAAAGCGGAGGGCTATCAATTCGACGTAGCTCACACGTCGGTGCTGAAGCGTGCTCAGATCACACTGAATTCGATCCTACAGGAGATTGGACAGACGGACCTACCCATCAACAAGACCTGGCGGCTCAATGAGAGGCACTATGGCGGTCTCACCGGCCTTAACAAGGCAGAGACTGCTGCTAAATATGGCGAGGCTCAGGTGGGTCTTAGGCTTGTGTTGTATTCACAACACAACTTAAGATTGAGTTACACTTAAGTTCGAAAATAACTAGGAAAATCCCACACTCAAGATGTTCTTAATCTAAGTTCCATTTATTAATGCAAGCCTTAGATCATCTATCTCCTTGTTCATTTGTTTATTTATTCAATACAGTGGCTTGCAATGTTGCTGTACAAAGCCAAGAAACAGAGCTAGTTATAATATTATGTGCAATCAAGTATTTAAAAAAGTACAAGTACATTAAAATATTCTATAATACGAATTGTAATTGATTTTATAATATTTTGTCAAGTTGTTTCAGCATGAGGACATGGCGTCCCAATGACGGTCTATTATATTAAATACCTAATGATTAAGTAATTAAATAATAATACCAATAATGGCATCCTATTGTTGACAGGTGCAAATATGGCGGCGCAGTTTCGACGTGCCTCCACCGCCGATGGAGAAAGACCATCCCTACTATGACACCATTGTGAACGACCCCCGCTACGCCGGCGACCCCAAACCAGAGGAGTTCCCCATGTTTGAGAGCTTGAAGCTTACGATTGAGAGAACTTTGCCATACTGGAATGATGTTATCGTGCCACAGGTAAATTGTGGAATTTTCATTTAATATAGAATGGCCGGTTGGTTGAGTAGTTAGCGAAAAAGTATTTACATCCACTCTTATGACAAATACTTTCAGTAGAGTCTAATGTACATTTTTGTTTTATGTAGGTGAACCTTTATTATGTAATTGTGCAGTAAAATGTCATCATTGATACAATCTTAGACAGTTTTTATGCCAGAATAAGTTGATCTCTGATGGTTTTATCGAATAGTTTTCAATTTTTTCAGATCAAAGAAGGCAAACGGATCATTATCGCTGCTCACGGCAACAGTCTTCGTGGCATTGTGAAGCATTTAGATCGTAAGTTAATTTTTTTTTTAAAGTTCCTGAATTGCCTGAAACAGATACCAACATCATTTGAGCAAACAATATAGAGAGAAAGATAGATAGGACAAGAAAAGGGGATTTGCTATAACACTGATGGATGTAGTCACTAGTATTTTGCTTGATATAGTCTCGTCTCAAATTATATTGACTGAATGTTGTTACATGGCAAAGTATTTTATAACTGATTGATATTGGTACATGTCGAATATTTCTTCTTGTTAGCCAATCAAATTAATCACAGTCATCAGCTACATACAATTACGTACGTACATAATAATTACTTATTAGGTGGTAAGGTCAGTTCTCCCATCTTTTCTTTTCAATGTTGTATACTTTAAAATAATAACCATAGACTTCATTATTTGATGTATTATCCTATAAATTATTTTGATAATATCATAATACTTATTTTATTACACATAGAATGATAGCCTCAATTCAAACTATCATACACAATAATATTATGCAATAGATTAGATAAAATCATTGATTGTATGAATGATCAAAGATAATGTTTAATCCGGCTTTGTACAGAGCAAACTGCAAACTTAACATTACCTTGGCCCCATTAAATATACACTTATCATTGTCGTTAATTTCACTATCTTCTGAGCTATATTATTTTATGCTTATTAGGTTAGCTTAGCTTGAGAACACTTGAGAAGTTATGAATTGTAAAACGAAGTCCAATCGAAATGATACATATACATAGCCTAGATGTAAAGTGAAGCCTATTCAAACACATTCGTGAAAACCGCATTCAAATCAATCAAGCCGTTTCTGAGATCAGTGCGTACAAACATACAGACAAAAATATCATACATTTGTGTTCTATTGCGTATAGGTATAATGGCCAAGTAATTGGTTTTCTCAAATATCTTAAATGTATACAAATACAACTCGGTAAATTATATTAAATTATAGACTTATTTCTCAGACATTATGTCCTTCCTTACATTTCTCAGAACTCAGCGACGCCGCCATAATGGAGCTGAACCTTCCAACTGGCATTCCGTTTGTCTATGAACTTGATGAAAACATGAAACCGGTCGACTCTATGGTGTTCCTTGGTGACGAAGAAACTGTGAAGAAGGCAATGGCTGCCGTCGCTGCCCAGGGCAAAGCCAAGTAGATTTATTGAGTGAATTCATCAACATAAAATAATTTATTTATTGTTTTTACCATTGAATATTGAGATTTTTGTTGTATTTATAACTTATTGTAACTACAAATTGTTAATATAAACCTACGTACATTGCTGTTAGTCATCACAGATGTGTGTAGTGATAAAAAATATACCATTATTCACAATTTAAACTAGTTTTGGCGATAGTTCTCTGAATACTCTAGAATGTGTAAGACATAGCTGAATGCCTACGTATTTTAAAAATCAATTTATCTTAAATTTACTTTCTAAGAATAAGTAAAAGTGGTCTTCGATATGAACGAATCTCTGAGTCATGGCAATAGGAAATTTTATTTATAAGAGATGGAAATATGCCAGGTTGCATATAGCTAATGTTTTAGTAAATGTTACCTACTGTATTGTATGTGTAAGTGAAATAAAACAAAATAAATAACATGTTCAAAATTTTTTTTTACTTATTCTGCTTGTATCACAAATTCACAACATAATTAACTTAGCGAATTTGTTGTCTGTTATTCTTAATCTTGAAGTGTTAAATATTTTTATTAAGAGCGTATAATATATAGGTATTTTGTTTAGACAAAAATAAACGTGCAATCATCTGAATGTATAAACGATTCTATCTAATGAGACATTATAGACCATAGTAATATTACCTTAGCAGAATATAAAGATCTATTTTAGGGCGGAATTTTTGTGCGAAAAAGGTTTAATAACAAACTTATTCTAACCAAAGAATTAAATTAAATCTCCCAAAATTTAGGACCTAAATTATTGGCGCATTACTTAAGTAATCACTTCACTTCTAAAACGGTCTTTGCTTATTACTAAAATATTTGGCACTTATTCTGGCAAACTTTCTTTAAGATCCACCATAATTTCGTCCATATTCACAGAACTCGTGGAACTTTGTTTGTCAGAAGTAAATTTCTTGTTACATTTATATGTAAAAACTTTTTGTTTATTATTTTTGAAAAATAGTTTCTTGTGTTCCTCTGTGGATTGCGTAGGATCAATGTCCATAGAATTTTCAGATTTACGTGGTTTATTTTTTTTCTTAGGTTTATTTGTTGAAGTCTTCGGTTTGGTACCGAAGCGGAAATCTTTTGGGAGCCTGTGAACCTTAACACAGTGCTCCAATCTTTCTTCACAAGTCATGAATTTTTCCGTACATTCTTGTAGGTAGCAACAATACTGGAAAGAGAAATAAAAATAAGTGTATGGAAATCGTTTATTCGTGTGATTATCGCCATTAGACCTTGAAACAATGGTCGCGAATGGCAAATATCATGATTACAATGTTAATTAGCCGTGAAATATCGTCAAAGTTTTTAACTTTAATGTAGGTACCTAAATGAAAAGTATTTCAGTATTATGGTAAAAAACAACAGAACGAGATCAAAACTCCCACGGCAATGGGATCTACTTATAGGGTAAAATGAGATTCCTTACAAAGTCGAGACGCGGTTAATTCAAAAATAGGTATAGGTAGGGTATACCAACTAACCGAAGGTTTCTTAGCGGCCATCACAGCGAAGAACGAGTCGTGGGTCTCCTGTATATGCAGATCCAGGAGGTGTGGAGAGGGCATGATCTTTTTACAATTGCTACATGAGTATCTGTGGGTGGCGTTGTAGTGGTTCTCGAAGTCTAGCAGAGAAACCGCCGTGTAACCGCAGCCTGGGGCTGTGCATTTTGTTGTTATCCTGTAGTGGAAGATTAAATTCGGCACTATAAACGCCAATGTCTATCTATGATCGCAATGATAGCAGTGTCGTTAGATAGGTAT
>DWBH01000483.1:0-12229 GCA_018230765.1 Ernsta delagoae
CAGACCGAGAACAGAAAATTTAGCCATATAAATTTCTGCCCCGCCGGGAATCGAACCCAGGACCCTTCGCATGGTGGATCGTTATGTAACCACTACACCACACGGGTCGTCAAATCTATATATATCTATGTATATTTCTATCCTAAATTGTATAACTAATTTTAATCCTTGTTTTAATTACTGCAGGTTTTTACTAACGTGAATTATGCGTGTGTGCATCTAAGGAGCTTCAAACGTTAACTACAAGGGGTAAAAAAAACTGATCACAAAAAAAGTGCCAATATTATCACAGAAATAATGATGGATTACAAAACATAGGTCACAGTCTAACTTTGGTTATTTGGATACCTCTAAGTTCTTCTTAACTTCTAAGTTTCTAATCAGGAATGAATAGACATCTGAACATGATTTTGTATTGGTACTTGTTGATGACAAGGTTATCTAGCAGCAGTTTCTTATAAATGAATTATTATAGTTATTTATTATCTCATAGTTAATGCTTTATTTAATATGAAAAATAGTAGTTGTTTACTATAAACTTTCTACAAATTTACACTCTTGCTTACCGAGTATGTTGTCTGGGTTGAAGCATAACAGAAGAAGAAAAAAGGTATTATTAATTACAATTATTATATTAAGCGAATACTTTTAAGCATCCTACATAAGAAACTCAGAGTAAAAAATTTTAACAAGGAAAGAAAATTTAGGATTTTTCGAAATTCTAAATTTTGCACAAACATTCTTTAACAGAATTAATTGAAGACGTATTTCGTATTTTATTGAAATTCAACCCCTAAGCGAGTAAAAAGTGGTACAAATTAAGTTTGGGGGCAACTTAATTTTTAGTTAATATTAATACTCCATAGTGCTTTTGATTTAAAAACGTAATTGACATGTCATATTTGATAGTGTCATAATAATTCGATTCGATTAATTGTCAAATGATACCCGCCAAGTGCGAGTCGGACTTGCGCGTAAAGTTTTCCGTATCATGATACAACATTATCTTTATGTGTTTTTATTATTGTATTGTTTTAGGAAAAGATAAATCCGCTCTTTACGCATACCCAAGTATAGCTACTAATATAATTATAATTATATTGTCAAAATTAACTTATACATAATAATAATTAAGCTCGTCAACTAAATAAAACAACATAATTACCTTTAAAATCGCCACAATGAGGAGTCCACATATTAATATTGTAAAGCAGAGGTTGACAGTTAGAATTATCCTGGGAACTAGAAAAAAACAAAATATAATTTTATAACAACCAATTAGCAATAAAATGTCAAATGTACCTAAATAAAAAGAATTGCACAAACTACTTACTGTCTAAGTCTTCAAGTTTTTTATCCAAATCTTCGGCAAAGATAAATGTTCTGTATGAAATATTGTGCTTATTCGCTACCCATATTGTGATGATGGTGATGATCGACAGAATGATGCCTAAAGTTCCAGTGATGAGGGAGCCGGTTCGCGTCGATGCACAACAACAACATTTTCGAAGTCGCTGCATTTTCTACGAATTCTTCACTAATAAAATCACTTGTTGAAATGTTTATGTCTCTTTATCGATATTAGCTTTTATCGACTCATTTCTGAAACAAAAAAAGTTAATTAAAATACTAACGTTGATGACATTTGAATAAAGAAATTGCATACACTATTTATTTTGGTTTGGAGCACGTAACATCGGGGTCACTTCCGTTAGCATTTTAACAGTTAGGTTATTATCTAATTCATAGCGGGTGCTATTTTTATTCCTGACACGTGGTTCGGTAAGATGGGTTGTGACGCCATAGATAGGGACTCGTACCTAAAATAATCTCGGCTACCTGTCAACTACTAACCACATGTTGAAGTTCTAAAACCCGCGCAATACTTCAGAGTTGAAGTGTTTATATTGCCTCGATATCCTATACGCTTTTATATTTTTTTTAGTTTACGCCCTTAAATAATTTGACAAAATTAATAAACTTCTAAAGGAAGGTTTAATTGTCGTATCTATTAGGTACCTAGTATGTGGTATTAGTGGTCAAAAATGCGAATAGACTTTAGTTTTACCCATAAAGGTTTTTAAGGCTGTACAAAAAATACTACATAATTAGGTAGATACTTTCATAACTCAATATTATTATGAATTGGAAAAAATAATTTAGGTTACACTGAAGGTGGAGCATTAGGTTAATGGAAGTTAGAAGAAACGTTACGGTATGTCGAAAGGTTATTGCGAAACATCCTAATGATTCAGTTTCAGTCATCTGTTTTTATAGTAACCGATTAATCTTTGCAGTTTGAATATATTGTATATAATATACCTACGCCTTGTATTTAAATAACGATAGCTTGAATAAAAATGAAAATAAATTGAATGACTATGTATGTTTGTATATTATAATACACGCACTAAGCTAATATCTGGACTGTGGCTTAAAAAATGACTAAAAGCAATATCCTGTTTAAGAGTAGACTTTTTTGTGGACGCATTTTATGGAGAGTTGATAAAGATGGTAATAAAGTATAAAACACTTATATACTTTCCTAAATAAGTTATTATATTTTTACATAAATCCGAACAGGCACTTCGCGAGGCCATGAATATAATTCTAAAATTGATCCGTAAATGGTGGGCAATGATAACCCTCGCAGTCCATCCCTGACCTAGATTGATGATCGCACGACCCCAATAGCATTATTCCTTCATTTAAGCTTTTTGCAAAACAAGCGGAACACACCTTGGCATTTTATACCCCATTATTCGACCTTGGACAACCATTATGTTCAATGACATATAAACGAAGGTTTTAAGAGATGGATTGGTAAATGTTATTTATAATAGGTTAGATACCTAAATAGGTACTTAGTTTAAAAGCAGACGTAGATTTACTTTGCAAACTAAGTAGCTAAAACTTTCTAAAATGTCTTAATAGATAGGTACAAAATTAAATATTAGAATAAACTAAAAATCTATAAAACAATGTTGAAATTTAGATTTATTAGAAAATAAGAACTTTTTATTTTAAAATGTAACCTTTATTTTTAAGTATACCTAAATATTATTCACTTTCTTCTTTCTTGTGAAAAAATTGTTATCATATCATGAAATAATAGTACAAAAAGTAGAGTCTTCATAGTGTGTACTACTGTGTTCCTACTGTGTACTGTGTACAATAAATTCAAGGTCTAACCTAACCTGATTGTATTTTTTAATTAGGCGTGTTACTGTCATTTCGTGAAAAGAATCATAGTAAATATATAGGCTTTATATAGCAAAAAAAAATATGTTTAAGGAGAAACAATCCTTTCTAAATTATTAAAGTTTTATAATTTAGGCCTTGAAATTTATTTATGCGGTTATGAAAATATAAAATAGCTTTGCTTACTAGGTAAGTTATGTAAGTAGGCATTAATTATAAGGTCACATCACGCTACCAGTATTCATCCGTGAGTATAATAAATCAGAGCGCGCTGTTTGGGCGCGGCATACACAGACTCTTTGTTAAAAGATTGCGTAACAGTAGCTAGTGTAGCATAGCTACTTGATGGTCAAACAAATGCTGCGGATTAAAGATCAATTATTATGTTGATTAACAGTACTTAATTCAATAGTGTGATTATGCTTATATTTTATTAAATTTTTTCATTGATTGGTTTACGTTCATCATAATAGTGTGCATATTATGTGTATACCTCAAAGGGCGTTACTGGTCTCATGAATTTTTCGTAGGGAATAATGCTAGGTTGGCCGCCCAATTTCCATCCATCGCCATCTGAATGCCTAAATCATTTAATTAATTTCAATATTAGATACCTACCTAACCCACATAATAATGTTATGATCTTAAATAGCAATGGGTCTGTATGGTACAGTACAGATGTAGGATATCTATTTAGAATCACAGAATAAAGGAATAATTATAATTACGCCATTGTTATCTGTTCTCTTGTTAGGTTAACCTACATAATAATAATTGTTATAGCTGCTGGTATACGCAATGTTTAATGACCATTAATGAAATAAAATGTTCATATGAGTTGCTATCTATTAAGGTCTATCTAGAGACGCAATAAAAGATTGCTTACAGGATTTTTTGCGAGTTTCTGTTGATTGTGGCGAAAGTGACGAAACATTAAAGTTGTTCGGTGTTCGGTATAACTCAGATCTACAAGATGTTGTAATTTGTATGTCGGAAGAAGTCCGTGAATGTCCGTTCATGAATCGTTTAATCATTTGGCTGGCAAGGCGTCACATACCGGTCAGGTTGTCGCCGCTAGTGTACCGCTCGCTGCGCTGCGCTGGCGCGCTTCTCAAGGTTTACGGACACGACTCACTTCAAAGCAACCAAGTTTACTGTGTCATTGTCACTACTGTAAGGTTATGGAATGGAAGATGCCAAAATATGATTAAAGTAGGTATCTGTATTTATTCCAGGCCTACCTATGAAGGCACAGTGTTGTTGTTACATTTATTCTGAGAGTGACAAAATTGAAACATCATCAGTCATCAATAAATTGACTCCGGAAACAACAAATGCCACTATTCTTTTCTACATCATATGAAAATGGCATCATCATATACATATACATCGTATACATCATATACATATACAGTTGGCTTTAATTAAATTGATTTTTATAAGAATGACAACTAATATTAATTACGTATAATAATTTACCTTCTCCCTATTTACCTAAACGTAACAAACATAAGTATGCATTCATACGAGTAGCTTTATGCATGACGCGATGACGTAGTGTTAAAAGACTGGCCTATATTTGAACCAAAATAGATGTGGCAAGATGATTGACAGTATCTTACGAAGCGTGATTGGTGTAATTAACGAAATCAAGGATGATACCAATTCAGAGCGCTTACGAATGCTTGCAATGTGGATTCAGTAACATGTACTGCAAGTACTTACACATGTACCTAAACGTTCTTAGAATTGTTCAGAGTGTTTCAAATAGGTAATATTGTTTTGCTAACGGCCAAACGATCAAGCCATATTATTTTAACTAAGGCGTAGACAGCCTAATTATTTTGCTATGTATATGTGTTTGTTTCATGGTGCCAATAAAGAATTTTTGTTGTTGTTGTTGTTGTAGACAGTAAAGTTTGTGAAGTTATGTCTTGTAGAGTTAGGGCAAGTAGAATCAGAAGCTTGGCTCTTCGTGACATCAATTTAGTCAAAATATGGTCTCGTCTCGGAAACATTTTACATTAAAATATTTTAAATATATATTTTTAAGAATCTTTGTTATTATACATGATAAGGAATGTAGCTATATACTTAAAATATTTTTGGTAAAAAAATTGAGTTACTACTAATACTCTAAGAATACAACATAATCTTACCAATATTATGTCAGGCCGCAGTATGTTCCCTTTCTTAAAAGATATGAATGAAAGTTATGCAGGTCGAGTTACTTATTATTTCTTAGAACAATTAGGTTGTAGTCAAAGAATAATAAACAATTATGGCTCTGCACCTTGTATTTATTCTCATTTTCTGATAGTTCATTAAGATCAAAAGGGTATAATAGTAATAGGAAGTGAAGTGGACGTCCACTTTTAGCACTTGAACATATGGAAAAAAAAACCCATCACGTTATTTGATTACGCGCAGGTACTTACTTGAAGTGTTAATGTGACATTTTTACCGATGAGAGCTTTGTCCCGATGTAATAAAATTAGCCAATCCTAAGTCATATACCATGCCGAAATACAATAACATAGGTTAAGGTATGTTATGAACAGTATCAAAAAGCTTTTAAGTTTTTCCTGCCTTTGGCTTAAAGTCTAGGTGGCCATACTGTGTGCAGTTGCATGGCAAGTGCAAAATAATAATGACGTAATACCTAGTAGGTAACACCTATGTGCGCGGGGTCACCGTAGTGTAAATATAGCTAGTATTAACACTGCACCCAGTTCAGCTGAGTGTCATTCATTAACGCGTTAACACTGACCTTGTCCGTCGCTGGTTCATTTCATACGTTTCCCAAAACGTTTTGCTGAGATTAGTTCGACCTTTAGGTGACGAATATACAATATTATATCCTTTTAAAACATTAAACTCGTACCTATCTACTCGTACATTGCAATGTAATAACCAATTAAATTGTGGGTCCATGTGAATTAAGTTATGGTATAATGAAAGCGAATGATATACCTAATATACATATGTATAATAAACATACCTACTCATTTGCTCAAATTTAATATAAATATGTATACATGTACCTATTTAGATTGAGGCAAAAGATCAATGACGTCATTTAGTATGCGTGGACAAAGATACGGCGATCTTACATACATACTCGTCTTATATCCGTATTATTGCCCAGCCCAGTTACAAAGTAATGAGGAAAACATCATTTTAAATTTCAGATCTTTTAAGTATGTAATTTCGTGAGTAATAAGTGTAGGGAAATGGAGTAGGTACATAAATATGTATCTTAAGAAGATCTCCATATTTTCAATACAAAGGTAAATAAATGTGTTCTTGCAGACTTTCAAAATAAATTGAGGCAGGCGAATGAGAATATATAGAGTTCGTGTAGAGCCGAGATCGCTTATACTGTAAAAAACGAATCTTTTCTTGCAACAGTTGAAATGACATATTATTCGTTCCAACTGTTGCTTTGTAGGTAAGGCATAGTAAAGAAATTTTATTACGAATAAAAACCAACCAAAAACAAACCAAACCAGTACAATAAGTAGCTACTTAGGTACTTGAAATATAAACAATTTTTTTTTTGAAAATAAAGTCATAAAAATTAAAGTAGATACATAACCGCAATGATAAATCACGATAGTCGTCAGTAACGATTAATTGTAATCGTTCTTTTACGAAATGTTAAACATAACCATTGTTTTTTCTAAATTTGGTTTGCTCCAATTGCCAAATGTCCAAAGTAAGCACCGCACTTAATGATGATTATGGCATTGGCTTTTTGTTATCAATATCCTTTTATGGGCTGAGGCAGACCCCAGACTGAGTCTTTACTGCGACATAACATTGAGGGGAGATCAAGGCCAACCACTAAGTGACGTAAGTACAGTCATGAAAAAGGCACGCTTACTCGTATTACTTGATTCATTGTTGTAGGTACCTACTTGAAACATAAGATGCAAAACGCTTTCTTTACTTACTAGAACATGGACCATGATAAGAAGATGGTAGATATATTTTACAGTTGCCAAAGTTAGGTAAGTAGTTAGGTAATTATTTATACTTGTATGTATGTACATTGGATGGAACCGCTTAAAATGTAGAGTTTGTGATGTTATTCCTCGGTTAAACTGTACTTGTTTAACCCTTTTTAAACTGTTCAACTACAAGGAGAAATCATCATCCCGATTAATTTTAATTACCCAATGTTTAAATATTATAAATACTACACTGATGACTAATGCCGACTCTAAGTAAGTATTTGTAGTTATCTTATTCAAGAACCGTTTAAGTGTGGTGTAATGACATCATTTCTTGGGATAATCATTATTGTGCGTAATCCGTTATGAGCTGTGGACAGTGAGTCACATAGCACCTCCGAACAAATGGTAACAGTCCTTTATATTTTTAAGGAATAATATATTTTTATTATTATGAGTTTCTAGTGATTCAGAACTTTGAAGGCAAAGAAACAATAATATTATTATGAAATTAACTACCTAACTATGAAGTAGGTATGTATGTAATATATATTTATAACTGATCGGCTGTTTATATTATTATCATGTTTTTATCATTCTAAAATATGTAAGTCAACGTTTAATTGGGACTCAACATTTCTACAACACTAATCCGTGTTGTCGTAGGTTTCACCAATTTTGCATAATGAATACATAGTCCAATATAAAAGCATGATTTTGAGTGAGAGTCAGAGTATCAATAAAGTAGTTATATTTCAATTAAATATTTATGTAGGTATAATAATTATAATTTGAGAACAAATAGATTGACTTTATTAATAGGTAGGTACACACAATATTATTGTTCCGTCCGAATGTTGTGTATGGCGGATAGAAGGTTTAGCCTTCTATCCGCCATACACAACCTTTGAGTTGTCGCAATGTCAGCTTCCAGTGTTGTCTCTTCCATATAAGAAGGTACGGAGACCCCCTTTTAAGGAGACTCGGGAACAGAAGCGAGTTCTCACGTACTTAATATGCTGTGATACTTATACAAACACCGTAGTTTCTATTCCACACTTAATTGGTATCAGGATACTTGGTTTTAGTGACAAACAAACCTACGATAGTTACTAAAAACTAGAAAGTTTTTTTTTAAGTTTAATTTTAATATTTATATGTACATACGTCTATCCTACCTAAGCCAGCTCGTATAGAATTATAGATAGGCCGTCACCCTTCTCAATTCGCATTGTTAGTAAAACATTCTAGCAAATTATATTAATTAACAAACAATACATGTTTATTACATTTTTAAGTAATTTTAAAACGTTTAATTTGACTTTTTACTCATTTAAACTTTTTAAATTTTGTACCTACTTAAGTAGGTACTTATAAACTAAGCAAGTTGATGATGATAGGCCTAAATTGGTTTCTTGCAATATTTAAAGTATTGTTGATATCAGGAAACAATAAGAATCTATTTAATTATGGTACGATAATACACTTATAGCGTATATAAATTCAAAACTCTATGGCTCCACAAAATACAAAACATAAATGTTCTGTTAGAAATGGTTCGACTTTGAATTCGTAATACAAGTAAACACAAGCGCGTTCAATGCGTGGGAGCTGTTACGTAATAAAAAAAACTTGTAGATATTTACATACCGGTATTCTTACTTACCTATACATACCTACTATTACCTACAGAAGTCTTAAAATATATTGCATTAATTTAATATAGGTAGTCATTAGTTTAAGTATTCAAAAATTGAAAAAAAAAGCATTTTTTACGAATTTTTACGAATTACTTACCCGAAGCACAGATTATCTACATACATTACACCTAGTAGTACCTCGAAGTCTGGTAATTCTTATCAGTGATAGCGCCACCGTGCCGCCCGTGTCGCTTTTTGTATTGACCTTTGTAATTTTGCTGTTACGATATAAGATTACTAAAGACACTAGAGTATGCTCGCGACTTCGTCCGCATGAGTTTGTTAAAGAGCGGATTTATCTATCAGTAAAACATAATACAATAATAAATACAAAAAGATAATATTTTACCTACCTTATAATGATACGGAAAACTTCGCGCGCGAGTCGGATTCGCACTTGGCGGGTGTCATTTGACATGAAATATGACATTGTCGATTATGTTTTTTAAATCAAAAGCACTATGGAGTATTTATATCAACAAACTGCTCACAAAATAACTTTCTACCCCTTTTTAATTCGCTTAGGGATTGAACTTTAGAAAAGTATGAATTACATCTTTCATCAATTCTATAGATAAACGTTTATGGGAAATTTAAAGCAAATTGGACCAAGGAATCACCATGTCCCATACAAACTTCACCCCCCTTTTTCACCCCCTTAAAGGTAAAATTTTGGAAAATCCCTTCTTATTAGATCCCTACGTCATATAAAGAACACACCCTCCAAATTTCAGGTCTCTGCGATCAGCGGTTTAGGCTGTGCTTTGATCTATCGGTCGATCGATCTATCAGTCGGTCAGTCAGTCAGTCAGTCATTCATCATTCATTTTATACATATTATTATGTATAGATATCCTATTTTAACTTAGACGCTTGTTTTATTTATTATTTTCGCTCTACAGTAGCTATGTTATATTTATTCATTAAAGTATACCAAACGATTAACTTCATTTTTAAATAAAATACTAATAATATAGCTAAATGTATCCTTGATGTACCGTTAATTAACTTTTGTAATCAATATTAATGATAAAGATAGGACATTAGATATATATGTAGTTTGCTATAAACAAGTGAGACTAACGGAGTTAACCAACCGATTAGTTCTACGTTACTAATTGTTTAATCAGTTACGGTGAGAAGCGTGGGTTACTATTTCTCTCCCACACTGATGCCACAGCTACCCACAACGTAGCTAACATAATAACTACCTATGTATTTCTTGTCTTGTATGATTGTATCATACGTATTCTTGTAGTGGACTAATAGATATCATGATTTCTGCCTGTATGTATTCAGAAGGTCGGAAGTAGGTATAGCTATAAAAATAGTTTACAAACAGCAATTGCGGTGCCGTGTGAGAATGACTAAGACGCTAAAATAAGATCGTTTTATCGCTGAAAAATGTACGTACTTACGTATTGAAAGTGAATTCAGCTGACGTAAGTATACGAAATACGAAAATTTTACATAGGCACCCTATTGTAGCTGCAGATGACAGGACTGTCAAGAAAGGACGAGCAGTAAAAAGAAAGTTTGTCAATCAATAGTAATGAAAATTGTTAAGTAAACCTTTGTTTCAAGTATTTAAAAGCTATATTGATGTCAATGTACTAGGATGAGACAGGCTGGAAGGTATACCAATATCGAATTAACAAAAATAACCTGCGACGTATGTTATTCAAGGCAAGGACGCAACCTACATTAATATATGTATTCTAAAATCAAATCAAGGTCTGTACACTGGATGGTTACGATGCATTCTCAATTAAAGTTAATCTTACTGAACGCAATACAGTAATTTTATTATTATTTACATTACATTAAAGCAATATTAAAAAAAGGTGGGGTTACCATGATATTTACCTGTGTTACTGGAGAGAATCAATCACAAGGCACAGATGGAACACATTCGATTTGGTGGATTTTAAAGGCACAATTCAGTCGCGGGAAATTGGTGAATAGATTAACGTAAATGGAACACGCACGGCGCGCAGTACCCTCGCTTGTCGAGCCACGTCTGGTCTGTCTCTGTCCGCGGGTTTTGCGACGAACCGAACGTCGTGGACCGCGAGCTATCGTCACAAGACACAGATGTATCGTTGCTACTGTTTACTCTCCGCTTCGAACCGCATCTACGGTTACGGTCAAAGACGACAGCTCCAGTTCAGTTTCAGGATCTATGAAACGCAAAGTACTTTTCATACCTCGTACAATGCTCGTAGTAGCTTCTATGTAGTAGCTCGTAATATTTGGATTCCATAAGGTGAAAGAATGTAAAAGACTGATGTGGAGTTCTTTTAGTACCTATCTATCTATAACGTTCTATATTTATCTGTTTTATTATTTTTAGCATCTATATTTATATCTTTAATAATAACCTGTGACTGCATGCGACATATTTGACAAGTTCAAATTATAAATTTATGGTATTTTGACATTTCTACACAACGATACTTTCCAACCGCTACGAAAATGTAGCTTCAAAATACAAACGATATATTAAAACTTTTACCCTCAAAACACAATTTTAAAATAATTAATAATGATAAACATTCTGTCGTACGTGGGCATGAACTTGCAGTCTGAAGTATGCTTGTGGACTCTACTGGGCCTTTTGCGAACTATTTTCGACGCCACCCTTTTCAAAGTGAACGCTAACTTAAAACAGGTGCATCCAATAACTTTTCTGCTGAAAGATTCACTGTTTTGTTTATACACTCGTCATGTACCCGTAGCTATTCTGACTGAACGCTATAATTTATATCCGCAAGTTCATCGCCGTTATACTCCGTATTTATGGAACCCAAAATTTAAAATACTATTATAGTTACTAGTAATAACTTTGTGATTTATTATTATATTTAGATATCTACTGCATTTACAGTTTTTAATGCTTTCATTTAACATAACTATAATAGTATAGTGTAATATTTTTTTATATGCATGCGCACTTTACGTAAGTTTAATTACTTAAAGTACCTACTTACTAGGTACTTACGTTGTTTATTAACTTCAGATAATCTCAAACTATTATAGGATAGAACGTAATTACCCTGCCTAAGTTTGATAAAATAATAATATGCTGTCAAAATTGTTAATGAAAACTGTTTTAAGGTGTGGCAAATGCGAATGCCAGAAGAGCTGTCAAGACCAGTCCAGCGAGTGCTGCGAACAATGATCTCGGGTGTGATTCTGGTTCAATGCTTCACTGTTTACGTGTATCTAGCAACGTACATCGTTCTACTGTATCCTGTTTTCCTGGTACCCATTCATAAAAAATCCGAAATTTATTGGTAACTAGAGTATGCTCGCGACTTCGTCCGCATGAGTTAGCTAAAGAGCGGATTTATCTATCAGTAAAACATAACA
>DWBH01000484.1:0-12222 GCA_018230765.1 Ernsta delagoae
CATTCACACAAACACCCAGACTGAGAACAGAAAGTTTTACTCATTTTAAATTTCTGCCTCGCCAGGAAACGAACCCAAGATCTTTCAAATGGTTATATAACTACACCACACGGACCGTAAAAATGTTTAATGTATATTAGATAGGTATAATAAAATATGTTATTATACTATCCTAGACGCAAATCAGTGAAAATAAATAAAAAAGAAACCTAGTTTACCTACTTATTGCTACTTTTAGCCGTCTTTAGTATCGAAGTTTTCAACAAGTTACTAGACACAATTTTATATTTAGGTACCCTAGATGTAAAAATAAAGTTCTTGGTTAGATTGAAACGTCTTGTTAGAAGATAGATTTCTATTTTTAAACATTTTTATTTGAAGACTATCAGTACTACAGCAAAAACCGACACGAGGATATAATATCAGATTACCAAACACAGTCTTAATTTAGTTAATTCACATTTATATTCACTATATAAGTCAGATTAATTATATGGCTTCTTGTCCAAAATAAAGCATTAATATCATAGCGAACATGAACAATTGGAACGTGTTTCGAATTTGAACTTGGCTTCGAACGAATAGCATACGCAGCCAATCAAGACTTTGTATCTCACCTTGATTACCATGTACGTGTCTTAGATCGCTCAATTTAATTAATCCTGAGCTCACCGTGTAACCAGATATTAATAAACAGCGTTTGATCCAACAATTGCCTTTTCACGTGAAATATAATTAGTTATTATTAGCTCCATTGTCAAGGAGCACATTAAAATGTTTATTAATTGTTCATTGACCTCTTTGTTCGCGTAAAATTCATATTAACTTTGTCTGGATAAAGTAATATTTTGTTTTTAATTAAAAACTTTTGATAATTGGAATAAAAATTGTCGAAACAGTTTAGCCGTTAGTTGAATTGGCGATTATTTTTTTTTTGTATAAGTAGATTACTATAAAATAGTAGACTATTTAAGCTAAAACCCGCGCTAAAGTAGTTCTAACTTTTATGCGTATCAAATAATAGTAAATTTCGTGACATTTTACAATAAGGCTTCTGTTGTCAAGACGATATCTTATGATCATATTAGTTTGAACACAAAGATAATAAATTCCATACCCGATAATTACTATTTAATATTAATTAATAAAGCTTTGTTTACTCTGGCAGGTGCGGTATAAACAGGAAAATTCAGGAAATTATTCCAAATTCATACCAAAGCGTCTTTACTTATGAACTCAACGTAGAAACGGCCAATTTATTAGAGCGATTCGCCCTAAGCTATTTGTCGACGTAATTAGATGACAACGACATTTATATTGACGGTACACCTTCAATAGACCCGGTAGATGTTAAATTGGTTTAATAAACTGACAACATGAAAGGCAGACACCAAATTGATGAACAATTTATTTTAGTTAGTAATAAACAGATTGTGATGATACTTGAGGCAGCGCTGTTCGGCGTTTTATTATTAAGACGATGAAAAGACAAAAGAGTATGGGATTTTGATAGCTTAGCTGAGAGATTTTCATCTTTTCATCCGTGAGGATGATGCCTTTCTCTAATCCTAGTGCTATGGAATAAAATGATAATGATTATGTAACAACTGTAGTTACAACCAACGAAAATGAGAGAAATTCGAGAATTGCTAGAATGCTCTTCAGCTGCATCGAAGTAAACTGGACGAAAACAAAGACATTAAATACAGTATATTTTTCTATTGATACAATACAATGTGTGTCCCCGAGAGCCGAGTTGTAATAGATAAAGTTAATAGACTGAAAGAGAAAATCTATTGAAAAGGGAAAAGACGCTCGGAATTCCCATTTAATACCAAGTTAATGGACTTGATTTGGACTATGTTCAAGGACAATTGGCTGGAGATTTGTTATTTGGATTGTTTGTCTAGATTGAAAAGTAACTTTGCTAATATGTATTAAAAAAACTTGTCCAACTCAGCGACAACCTGCATTAGGGCTTGCTTTAAATTTTGATTATTTGTAAAAAATTTTATCACTTATTTAGTTACTCTGTGTTAATTCGCGGACAAGTTTCTATGAACGATTTACATTCATAGACTTTCATCAACTACATCCTTGAGAATAATTATTTGGCCCACAATCATCTTTTGGTCGAGATCATAACGAAAATTGCTATTAATTTTTCTTCTCACCTACAGCTCTCGACAGACGGCAATACGACGACGTCAACTGTGTCACTGCAATTGACCAAAGCTGATGCAGGAACGAAGCTTGCGTGCCGGGCCTCGAACCCCCAAATGCCGTCAGTACCAGCATTGGAAGACGACTGGACACTAGACATTCAGTGTAAGTTGCGGTCTCTGGTTGGGAGGACTCGTAGAAACCCAATCCACTTGCTATGCAATTCCAAATTCATTACGTTCACGGCTCAATAAATCAACATAATTGACGACCAAGATATTTTTAAATTTTCAAAGTTATCGAACTTCACAAAATTCTTAAAGAATTCTACCAGTACCATCTTACTTATGTATATTTCTTTTTTCTTGCATATTCTATGAGCTATTGAACTTCTAATTAGGTATATTTTTCCACGTGTAGTTCTGTAATGTTTTTTCTATGATTAAATTTTATTTACAGATGTACCAGAAACAGTAGTACGGTTAGGCACAAACTTGGATCCGACTAATATAAGGGAAGGCACAGATGTTTACTTCGACTGCATCATCAAGGCGCATCCATATGTGTACAAAGTCGAATGGAGACATAATGTAAGTACATTGTACCTATACATTGTTTCATAATGGATTAATTTTTTTAATTATCATACACAAGTTCAGTTCCATATCTCAATTCCATTTGCAAATTGGTATAATCTTTTGTACATTTCACACCATATTGGTTTTAGACTGTAAACGAAGCTTTGCCAAATTCTTTTATGTGCCTCATTTTCTTTTTCTATAATCACCTGTTTTCATCATCTAGTTCTTAACTTTAAAGGGCAATTGCAATCCTAAAATTGAGAGATAATAATATTTTAATGATCATACTAATTTCTCCGTTTGTATGTTAAGGGAAAAACTCTTCACCACAATGTCGGTCAAGGGATCATCATTAGTAACCAATCGCTGGTTCTGCAAGGAGTTGGCAGGAAGACCGCGGGCAACTACACCTGTGTTGGTTTCAACGCTGAAGGAGACGGCGAGAGTAAACCGTTCGCTCTTGATGTCTTGTGTAAGTAACACTTACATTTATACTGACTTGATTTTTCATTAAATTAATGCTTTTTGTATCTTGACACCCCTCGTATTTAAGAAACATTCCTATTTCAAAATATTCATAAGTTAGTGAATTTCAATAATTCTCACCTTAGCTTCACCTTAGCTGTTAAAGCGTTTAATCGTTTTTACTATTTCAACTGTTTTTAAAATATCTGAAATTCCTCAATTTCTCGCTGCACAACAACCAGCCAGAAGAAATTTCTCTCTCATCTCTATCAGTGTGATACAATGAGTTTTAAAATCGATCTCGTCGTGGCCCTACTTGGTGGATCCCCCAACTTTTTGCGTAGCTCACAGCTGTCACAAGTTTTCCAATATGTCAAACAGACGCGCCAACGTGCAGGAGTTCGCAACAAAGGGTGCACGGTGTCGCGAAGCAGGAGCGAGCGCATATTACATGTCACGTCGACGCCAACCCACCTGAGGTTACTGTGAGTATGAAGCGGAGATATTTATGCGCTGTTTTAAAATACGTCACATTCTAAACGAGTTACGGTACACTTTTGCTCGCGTTAGCGATATTGAAGAAGGAATTATTTATGAGTGGGTAATTTCTATGCTGTGGTTAAAATTTGATATTGTGTTTTGATTTCGATTTCTGACGAAAATGTTTTTATTATATTGTGTGAATATCACTGAAAGAGAATACAGTTAAAACCATGTTTATTATAGTTTCCGATAGTTGAAAAGAATAAAAAGTAACAACAGAAAGGAAAATGCAGAGTTTATTAATTCACCAAGCACTAACCAATTTGATGTGATGGACTAATAGGTACTTATTTCGTAATCCAAAAGGAACTCTTTCAATGATGTGATATTATATAGTTAACGACGATTAATTGTAGGTGTACAGGCATCATAAAATTCTAAATTTTGTTGTCAAATACGCTTCTCATCTTTTTTGCCTATAACTACTCTAGCAACAGATTTGGCTGTTACAATAATTTTGCTCGACGTTATTTACTCTGTAATACGATCACTCTCTTTATTATTTACCTACCTGATATCCCCCTCTGTCCTGATACCGTGTTTCGATATTGAAATAATTACTCTCATATGGCTTACGACACGTAATTATTCGCTCCAGTACCCGACCAGGATATTACTCAGTACGGATTCCTAGCTGCTTAGCCCCTTTGTGGTATTAGACAGCATACCGCAATTATTGGCTCGAGCCAGTAATCTGGCTTAGGCTTATTACTGTAACGATCCAAGCCAAATCCATCATAGAGTACCATTCGATGACCTTTGTGGGATTATCAGAGACTGCTGCATAAAAAGAACTAAAGCTGACAATTTTTTTTGTATGACGAAGAACTTTCCATCAGTAGATTTCTTTTTTAGATAAAGATAAAGCTAAAAAGACCTTTCAGACTTTACAAGTCCAGTTTGTTTACTGGGTACTAAATGATCTCATTTAGTAATTCCTTTAATAATGACCTATCAATACTCAACACCTTCATGATTATATTTTCTAATTTCAACACAGGTTATGTCACACTTTCCAATGACCCATTGACATTCATTGTTTTTAACGCTGTTTTTATTCTCTTTTATATGATTATATCTTTAATTGAATTCTGAATAGGATAAATTACCTTACCTTACTATGGTCTTGGTTCTGCCTTCTCTAGTTCCGTTGGACCTTCAACAACACCGCGAATAGCAACGAAGTCAGCGACAACTACGTGTCAAGAGCTGGCACGAGCTCCACCGTCACATACACTCCTCACACGGAGATGGACTACGGCACCCTGCTCTGCTGGGCCCACAACCGGATCGGGAAGCAACGTGTGCCCTGCGTTTACCACATCATCGCTGCTGGTGAGTTTGTCCAGTTGAGAACGAAGTCCAGTAAGAAATTATATAATATCCTTAAGTAAAGTTGAGAGCGAAATGTGGAATTTTGTGAAGAGTTGAATTTTGTTTATCGACGCATAACTATGGATAATTCTATAAGAAAAGCATTCAAATATTTAAAGCGTGGTTTCATTACTTACCTATATTTCTGGTGTCTGGTGGCCTTGATGGGTACTAAAAATAAATTTTCATAACATGTACCAAATACAGCCACTTTACCTCTTATATTGTTTTCTCAAAGCAGCCACGCCATACCAATTCAAGATATTTCATTTGTTCTTCTATATCGAATTATTTATTGTGGCAATAAGGTATCTCGAAACAAAATATATGCATTTTAGGTATTAAACAGTCACATAAATATCAAACCAAAGATTCATTGCTTATAGGGAAACGGTTTTGGTGCCAAATTCTCTGGTACAAATGATTTGTTTTCATTGCTCAATACATCTTATGAATATCTTATTGATGAAAATTATGTTACTTCCGTGCTAGAGAAAAGTGGCATGTATTGCACTAGTATGATACCTAGTTACCTATCACTAAGCTAACTGGTCCTAGTTAGCTAGTGATTAAGCCCAAATATACTGTTGCAACTTTACGCACACTTTTATTTGATCATAAATGTGTATCTAATCTCTGGAACTGCCAGGGTTAACTTGAAAATTCTCTCTTTATTGATAGCCGTGGAAAATTGATGTCAGAAGTGAAGGTGAAGTAAGTTTATTAAAATCTATTTACTTCTGAATCAGGTCGTCCAGATCAAGTTCACAACTGCACGGTGGTGAATGCATCGTTGACCTCGTTCGGGATTCGATGCTCTGAAGGCTTCAACGGGGGAATGCCACAATCATTTCTCTTGGAAGTTCGAGAACTCATTACACAGGTAACATAGAAGCGTTGATATTCTTGTTTATGTTACCGTTGTCAGGTTTCTGGAAAATTGTTCTGTGAAATTCCGAACCTGGTTCAAAAATTTTAGAGTTTGGTTTAGCTTGCACCAATATACTAATAAAGAGATTTTATTGTAACTATTTCATAAGCTTCAGTTTCAGACTTAAAACTGCTTATCCATAAACCAAATTGAAGATAAAATGAAGTCTTATTTAATATTCACATAACTCTGTAACTATTAAACAAATTGGTACAAGTTGCCGTATATGCACAGATCTAAAACAAGCCCTAACTGGATTCGAAAACTCTCATCCCTGTTTGAGGTGACCCTTGGTCAGTTTTGGGTCAGTGGTTTGATAATGATAAAGCCAATTCATTTCAACTTTGCCCAACAGGATATAGTAGCCAACGTGTCAAGTGCAGTACCACGGTTCACAGCCGTGGGCCTGGTGCCGGGCCGGACGTATGCTGCAGCGGTGCTGGCTTACAATGCCAAAGGGAGAGGAGATCCATACCCTTTAAGGGCCAGCACACTGAGGCCCCCTGAGAAACACCATGTCCATGACAAGAGTCTAGGTAATTATTATACGATTTTTTTTGTATTTGTAATGCTTTTTATTATTGCAGGGTTATTTATTATTATTATTAAATTTCACTTGGATTTTATTCTTCAGCTATTCTAGATCAATGTGCCTATGTACTGGTGGTACGTTAAGTAAAATAGACAAATATATAATACGTCATAATAAAATATCGATTTGGCTATTTGTTGTGTCATGACGTGACAAATTATTTCGTTGGTCAGACACTTAAAGTTTCTTACGTCTATAGATTGGTCACATTATTGTTTATTTTTAAACATGAATTGAGTTGTCGAACTCCTGTCCATATTGAAAGAGAGTAATACGAGTACTTCCTGTTTACTTTTCAACGTTCTAAAATTACTTGAGTGAGATTTAATTAAGATTTTACAATAAACTCCTGCTGATATTGTTCAAACTTAATTCGATAAAAGTCAAATAATTTAAATGAGCGAAGTTTAAGTTGAAGCTAATGTTGTTGAGCATTTAAACTTTCAATAATCGTTCATCCTAATTTATTATACTCACATAAAGCAATGAAAGTGATTTGTTTTAAGTTAGTATTATTATTACTTCATAAGTAACTTTGTTAAAGTATGTAGCTTTGCCCGGAATCCACATGTTGACCTCATTAATAAGCTCAAATCAAAATTATATCAATGCATTCTGCACGGCACATCCACATATATTCATTACATGGTTTTTATTGAAGTCAGTGCACCGTTATCGGTGTGTTGCCAACATTTCTTTCTGCGAACTTCTCTACCAAACTAAATAAACCAGACTAAAGCTGGCAAATCTTTAGTAATATTTGGCTAATGTTGAGGTCAATAAGTGGATCCAACAAATCAAGCAAGCAAATACGATCAGAGATTGATTAATCAATTCAAACAGCCGTTTTGCCACCAGACCTACCAAGAACAGCTTTCCAAATGTCAGGCGCGATGTCAGCCGCTGTGGGTGGTGGTGGCGTCCTCATGGTGGTTTTAGTTCTCTTCATGATAGCTGTGAGACAGAGATGTGCTAAAAGGAAGCCAAGATCTGCACCACCGCCATCATCCCAACCAGCGTCACCAGATAAGCTGAGGGACAAAGATGACAGTGAGAGTGACGATAGGAACCCGGATATTATACCGTCAGATACTGATCATATGCAGGTTAGTATTAATAATACTGATACATATTTTTACATGATTTTTTTAAGTAATCTGCAAACTATTAAATTTATAAACACTGATAAAACAACACACTTTGAAATAGTAAAAATTACAAGATTAGCGAAACCAAGTACGAATGAAGGAGTGAATGTAGATTTGATAAGCCAATATTGTAATCATAACATTAAAGCGAAACTCAAAAGAAACATGTTGGTTCATGAAATACTGATGCAGACGATGATATTAATCGATTGCTCTACGGTGTTTTCATATTGAACAAATCTGTAAAGAGCATAAACTAGGTAATTTAGAATTTTATAAATATTTGGAAAAGCACTTGAATGTGTTGTAAGAAAGATGATATGGAAAAAAGAGGAGTAACTGTAGAGATGACGTCGGATCTAAAAGAAGGGAATGGAAGAAGAAAGCGTGCCGTACTAATCCCACTAGTAACATGTATTGAAGAAGAAGAAGAAAAACATCAGCTTAATACATTTTTTTAGATGCTTGATTATTTCTCGCAGCTGGACTACTTCAGACAGCAGCAGGTGTCAACGATCTCGCCGCCGCCGGGTAACCGGGCGCCGCGAGGCAGCGTCGCGGGCGTACGCGGGAGCATACCCGGCTACTGCCCACTGCGCACCGCACCCCCTTCACATCCCATGCACGAGAACTCTGTGAGTATCCGGGACCTAAAAAGAATTGGCTAGAAAATATCTTGTGATATTCTTGTCAATATAATCGAATATATCGAAATTTTTAAATTTACCCATCGTTTTTCTCTCACTCATTGCTATAATCTGCTATACTATACATCTGCATAGTGGAAATTCTGACGCTCATCCTCGTTTCAGAGCGCACCGTCCGGCATCCCACCACCAGCGAGGTTCGCGGGCGGCTCGTGTACATTACCCCGTGGTGCTACTCTCAGCGGGAACGCACCCGAGCGTCTCATCCCTCTCCAGCACCTGCGCACCCTCCCGCGCCCGCTGCCCGCCCCCGCGCCCGCACCGCGCACCACCCCCCGCGACACCCCGCTCTGACAGACGACCCAACTCTAGGACTTGTAAATAACGCCAAGTGCTCAAAGTTTTAAAGTATCAATTGACACACGACGGGTTTTGAGGGTTTCGAGGGGTTTTGATGGAATCATCAGTGATTGTGATGCGGTTTGTAGTGAATTGTGAAATATAGGAACAAGTGGTGAGTTTGTAGATTATGAAGTCAATGAAATAGCGGAAGATGCAACGGTGTTGTAGCAATAATTGTATGTTTAGGATGTTATTTTGAACAACGCAGTGAAAAGGTGAGACCTTTTGATGGATTCGAAGAACATGAAGATGATATTATTAGCAAGATCAGGAATTTTTACTAATTTCATCAGTCTAGTGACAATATAGGAGTGAACCAAGTTCGGTACATATACGGAAGGTAAGGTCAAAGATTTTTTATGAAACTTGGGTCATAATATATCATTAAATGGTAATGCTAGAATCGCTTAAAGCGCTAACAAAGATTAATTACAGGCACTAAAGGTGTAATGAATTCACTGAGTATGTACGAAGCCATCTTGAAATCTTCGAAATTGTCCCGTCGAATTTTAATTACCTAATTAGTTAGGATAAATGAAATATTGAAACTGTGTTACGATCTGTTTGTAAATTTAATGTAAATAAAGACAACATTAATCCAATGAGTAATATAGGAAAAATTAAAGTTGATGATAAATTTAAAATAATATCTACTGATAAAATAAGAATACTCCAAAAATACGGTCTGATTAATTTAATTAATAAAATAATACAATCATTGATTGATTTTGTGGTTGAAACTCGTTTTGCATTCAGAATAATGAATTTGAGATACAAACAAAATTGCATAGAAACAATTCATTATAGATTTGTGATGATGATAAATTAAAATAAACTTATACAAACCGAATTTTGAAAGGGCATTAAAATTGAACAGTGACTATCAGCGTAAGTTGTATTGAATAAAAGTGAAATTTATACAAAAATGGTTAGTATTATAAAATGAAAATCCTAGTACGAAATATAAAATTAATTATAATTATATCCATGATTATAAAAATACAATCTGCCCTTGCACTTTTGGATAATTCTCCCATAAAGAAGATAATCTCGATATTCTGGTTGCAAAACAAGTGATACCTTTAGATTCAGTTTAGCAAGTTCATTTTCTGTCACGTGGTTGTGAAATTTGTAAAAAAATGTTAGTAAAATTTATAAGTACATAATAATAATTATGCACGTTTTATTGAAGTTTTGTATGATCTAACAATACGAATATTCAATTTACAATTACTCAATACAATTATATTATAGTTAAAATTGTTACATGAAACGAGTTTTTGATTTTAATTCAAACATTTTTGAATTTAAATAAATGAATTACGAATAAATTTAATAATGAAGATACACATAAAATAGTTGGTAAATTGTGATAATTATGTTAAACTTAGTATATTGTTATATACTTATTTAACAATAATAATAAAATATAAATGAATGGTGCAACTGAATAAATACGAGAAAAGACCAATTCGAGATGAAGAGTAAAATAAAAAACTTTCAACGAATTTTGAATTATAATTAGAGGGTCTTTAAAGATGACTTTTCTTGAATAAATTTAATATGACTGGTAGGAGTTGTTTTAAACTATCAAAATAAAGACGCCACCAAAATTATTCAGTTGCATTATTACGAATATTGGTTTGAAATGCGTTTAATAAATTATCTCGGTAATAAGTACAGACGCTTTTGTCTTTGTCCTGAAATACATTGTTTATTAACTTTTTTAGACATAAATCTTGTTTTATTATTACTTTATCTTGATATATACTACCTGATAAAACTCTAGTTATATTTAGAAATGTTACGATGGTAATATTTTAAATTTTTTTCTTCATACGCACATTACTTACTTTGTCAATAATAGGACAACTTACACCAAAACATCTTCTTTAATTAACGTTGAATACATAAGTACGTACATATAATAGTAATTTCCAAGCATGAAAATTCTTTCATTAATACTTTTCTATCTATAACAAACAACTGTTTCCTGGCGCCCTACTTTCCAGAACTTTCCTTATTACGAGAAGTAGGTACTTACACCGTTCGCATTTCCAAACGTATATACTTAAGGTATAGCTAGTAAAGCTGAGACCATTTGTAAATCTAAACCATTCTCGAAACCACTGAAACATACCCGCAAAAATTTAACCGATTTAGGTCCAGCATAAAATTTCAAACATAGCAGTTTTATCGTATAAATTACCTACATTTTTATCAAACTTTCTTTTGGTAATACGTACAGTAGCTACTGGTGGATTAAATTCAAACAAAGCTTGATATTTTGACACTGAAATTAATTGAGCAAGTTTGATACATTTTAAAACTTCACGAATCACTAACATGAGCTATAAAATAATACCTTTTTTACTATTATTCAAAACTAACACATTTCTTTTAATTGTAACTTAACATTTTTATTATCAAGTCACCGCTGTCCCACTGCTGGGCATCTCTCTCCTGTCAAACAGGAAAAGGATTTAGGTTCTATAGTCTACCCTGCTAGCCAACTGCGGGTTGATGAACAAAAAAAAATATATTGAAAATTTTTTATGTTACAAAATAAGTATAATTCAACAAGTTTGATTTGAAAAATGTTATTTTTTTTATTTTAATTAAGGCGAAGCGTCTGTACTTACCAGTTGTATCAATTTGTCCGTTACGGAAGACTACATAATGTACATATAATATAATAATACGGTTATTAATGTAAAAATTTTTGTAATAATGGTTACGATTTGTATCTAATTACTAGTTATTGTAAGGTCTGTTGATGTTTTGTTTAAAGATATATCGCTATATTTATTTATTATTTGTATGAAGTAAAGAGACTAGGTTTTTAGTTAGATTTTTATTATGAAAAAGTTTTATATAATTTTAATATTTAGTAAGTGTCGAAGAACATTATTATAGTATGTTTGTTGTTGAGTCAAAGTTTTAAATACTATCGGTGTTACTACAAAACATGAACTAAATTTAAGCACGGTTTAAAAATAATGCTGTCACTTTTAGTAACATAATGAAAGACAGAGTAAGCGTCATGTCAGTAAAACCATGCTTAAATTTAGTTCACGTTTTGTAGTAACACCGTATATGTTTTGTGGCTTAGCTAGTTTGGCTGCCTACAGTTGGACTTAGGTCTGTTCCCACAGCCGGGGAAAACCGGTTGTGAATTTCAGTATATTTTAATTTGATAAAAATTATTTGATCTTCAAATCCGGATTTTTTTTATTTTCTCAAAAGTGCTTAAAATTCGCGAGACTCAATAATTATGTATTTTCATTATAGTTGAAAAAGTGTGTCAGCTCCGACGCACGACTGGAGTTTACTCCTTAAGTACGAGTATCTAACCATACGCAAAAAGAGTTTATTC
>DWBH01000485.1:0-12211 GCA_018230765.1 Ernsta delagoae
TAAGCCTTTGAGACATTGCAACATTGGATGCGCTAGGCTTAAACGATTGGAAAAATTGGCCTTGTCTATTTATTGTTAGGTCTGCGTACATGATTCGGTTGTCGAAAAATTGATTGTAATATAATATTATGGTAATGATTCAGTTAGTATGATTTTTTTAAAACTACTGTCATGAATCATACTTCCAAATTATTTTTATTCCATTTAGTACCTTACCATTAGGTACTTGTCTACTGTGTCTCCTCACAATTTTCTAAATAACTTTAAAATTATTTTTCGTATTTGATTAAAAAAACATTTTTGAGAGTAAAAATTTGACATATGAAATTTTTTAATTGAACTATCTTCGTATCGAAGACCATTTCAATTTCAACCATTTCAACATTTTCAACCATAGCAAAAACCTTCAAAACTGGTTGTAATTCAATACAATACATCCATATGCCCCAACCTGACATGTAGGAATGCCTTGTGCGATTAAATTCGGAGTTTGGATCAAAAGGTTGGACAATGGTCAAAGGCATCATTCAGGGGAATGGTCGATATAAAGGAACAGGTAGTAACAGTGCAATCTTAACGTCAATCAAAGTTTAGAGGCGGAATTTTGAGACCCCCATTTGCGGGTTTGTGAAGCGATATGTATTGGGGTCTATACCTAGTGATGATAAAAATTAAAGATTTCTGATATTTTTAACTTATTTATAGCAGAGATACCTGCCGGCCAATTTACTGAAGTTTGTTATAGAAGTAGAGTAAGTATCAGCAAGGTGGAAATAACCCTATTGATTAAAGATACGACATCTTTTGTCAACAATAGGTACTATTATTATTTCAAACGTATTTTAAGGCAAGCTAGCTGAACGTAAAGAACAGATCTCGCTTTAATGTATCAATTGAATACAAACAACAAAAAACTATAAGAAAGATTAGAAAGCGACACTTATAAACCCCTTTTCTATTAAAATTGATGAAAGAACGAGTATAATGATGTACAATGGTTATTTTGCCTACAGGCGACTGGATACCAACCCTATTCAGTATTGTTACAATATTATCGACATTCGAGTCATGTGGGTGCGGACTCCTGAGGCTGTTTTGGCAAAAAAAGAAATCCCTTTGACCAAATTGTTTGTCAAAAGCAGGCTGGAATGGTTTTTTGTTCAGGTGTTTATCGGAGTTTGACCATGGGAAAATATTGGAGATTCAGGTGGCTCCGTCGAATTCGGGACCATTGTCAACCTGTTGTGTGCGACCCTTTGATAACGTTTCGAAACCTTTTGTTTGGGACATCGATTTTGTATTGTACCTTCGCAATTAATGTCTAATCATAAGTTCTAGATTCTAAATTCAAATCTTTAATCAAAACTGTGGAAATCTGTGAGTTAGATTCTCATTAAGGTGCGCAGTGATCTATAAAGCTTAGGTCTTTGTCAGCAGAGCCTTAAGCCTTGAAATGTAACGTTTCTAACACCTACCAAACTTTAAATCGACTCCGTTGAAATGCCCGACAATAACAAATTGGTATCAAAGCTTGACAAAGATGGACTCTTGTGAAACTGTCCACCCACTCTTCTGCTATTGATCGTGGTCCGCTTAAAATAAATTAATTCTTGTTATGAACGTTTTTTATCCCATTGTATTATGGTGAAGTATTTATTTTACTAGGCTCGTAATAGAGCCTAATGGGCGGACATTGGTCAAAGGAGATTTGCTTCACAATAGACCGAATTGAATTTCTTTTTGAATAGGGTCTTTTATCAAGGCAGTGTCTTGTCTTGTTAATAAAGGTTTTATGTTTAATTCACGGCGTAGGCATCAAATTATACGTACGTTAAATTATAGGTTCATTAATTAACTTCATCTTTAAACATAAGATTTAATACGGGAGACTTCATTGCACTTGGACTTGGTAAATAACAACTGGATAAGTTATTATTGTAAACGTAATATTATACACCTAGTATAGGTATACAGTAAACTTAATAAAAAATCCCTACACAGGTTTAAGTTGATGGATTCATTTTAATTTTAAACCTAGTTTTACGGACAATATAGGTACCTACATCTGTCACCTTTAAATCGTCTGCCAAAGTAAATCTAATCTTTGGACCGAAAACATAATAGATTGTAGATCAATCTTAATAAATTCCTGTAAACAACTTAACTTATACAATAGCGATTGCTCGACTAAGATAATCTTATTTGAAATGTTACTATCTTCGGATATATCGAGGCGCTTACGATCACTGCCCTAACACCTTTAGGTACTGAAAAAAAGATGTTTAGGTGCCTTGTTTATAGTGATATTGGCATTGTTATTCCGAAATCCTTTTCTGGTGAAACGATTGTTTGGAGATTTACATAGAACAAGATACCAAGACTATTTTAAATGTTCGTCCTTTCTCTAAAATATTTCGCTTGTGTTATTAAACATCTGCTTATTTATATCCACCTCCGTAGTTGAGATTTTTATTTAGCATTAAATTTTAATTTTAATACCATTAAAAGATATCATACTAAGTACCACTAATTATGTTAGCTACTTTTAATTCCACTTCAATCTCATGCTTATTATAGAAATACATCTAAGACGTTGACAAACTGTTCTCTAGTGTACCTATACCGTTGAAACCTCCAACGTAGTCCTGGTTCTTAATAGGGGCGGACTAATAAATCCAATTTAAATGTTCCCTGGACCTCCGCTGACATAACATATGTAAATCCATACGTCTTTATCTTAACAATCACAAATACAGAAAGCCGATCGATGCGGACATCGAAAAAAAAGGTAGTCAGTCCAGTTCGAAATTCAAAACGGGTGGCCGTCGTCCACAGAATCATTATTCTAATACTTAAATTAAATTCATTCCCATAATTTAAATAACAAAGCGAAATAAAGAAGAAAAGAATCGTTACATTTTTTTTAATATGTTCTTTTTTATTTTTATTTTTTTTTTATTTTTATGTTTGCTGAATTCGATTGTTCAGTTGAATTAAAATGTATTGACAGGTTTAGATTTATGGGCCTATAAATTAACAGTATTTTCCTTGTAGTGGTTATGATAGATTGAAAAATGGTAAGTTTCTATTAACATATTTGCATAATATTAGGTGGGTGTGGTTTTCTTACTCAGTGTTAAACATGCCTATGATAAAGAACATAGGTTGTGTCAGGTCAATTTTCGTTGTTAAATTAATTGATATTCTGATCTCGTTTTAAATACTTCCAATTAAAATAATATTTAAAATGAAAACTAGAGCTATGGATGTTATATTCTAAGAGTAGCTTAAAGTAAGTAGCGACCTAACTTGTCTAGGGATTGAAACTGGAACTAAGTTTGAAGTATCAAGAGAAACGTTGCAGCAATAATTCCTGGACAAGGATCAAGATTGAGAGTTCCGCTTGTAAATGCGATGCTTCGATATTCGCTTAATGAAGACATATTGAATCGCTAAGCGGCAAAAGACAAGATATAGGCAATGTTTTAAATTGACGTGCGGCTCTTTTATACCGCATCCGCTCAAAAATCGAAAAAAAGGAGCAATTGCTAATGATAAAATAATACTCTTGGCTTTTTAAAACAATGACGTGGGTAAGATAAGAAAACGAACATCCAGACCAATTCAGACTGTGCTCGTTGATTGATATTCCAAAACATTTTTATTTTTGTCGATATTCAATCTCAGATAAAAAATAACAAAAGAACAATAAAACGAAAAAAAAAAACAAGTGCAAAAGTATCAATTAAAAAGCTGTCAGAGGACACGAAACCCCATGTCAATTAGTAATACACGTTGGGAAACAAAAACAAATCGGCGCGCCCGTTAAATATTTTATTTAGGGCTGGAGTGAAAGCGGATGAAGTTAACTTGGATTTTTAAAACTTTTCCAAAGTTTAGCCACCGGTTTCCCTCGGCCGTCTAGCTCGCGCATCCGTTAAAGTAATTTGACGATTTCCTAATTCACACTTTTGAGAAGGGTTTTTAAAAGCCAACAGGATCTCTGGCAGACAGATTCTGTCCCGTAATTTAGATCGCGTTAGAACTTTTTTCGACACTTTTTCAACTTGATTTGACCTGTGTCAATTAAAGTACCTACTCGAAGGGGCTGCACAGTTGTCTAATTTAAACATTAGTTATTTAATTTATGTTTGAGTTTCAATGCCCAATACTGGTAGCGAAATAATAATTTTGTAAACGCACACTGCTATATTTTCTACAATAGGGGGTTCCATTGTTGTTTATAACAAAAAGCGAGTGCCTCGGAACTCTTGCGTTCAAAATAAGAACAAACGTGTCATCGACGAAATGACGCGTGTCGACCAATCGGGCGCGAAGGCCGCCGTCGTCGGTGACGTCACTCTGCCACCGACCAATCGCAGTAGGCTGTCGCCTCCGGTCAACTTGAGCTAATTGCCTATGTGTGCGATAACGCTAGGTTTGAGAAGAATCTGAGCACTCGAACCGGCGCACACGCATGCGTTTGACATAATGAATGCCTACATGCTCTTGAAGTTCGTACCGAGCAGATTTGAAATTTCCGTCGCCTTGTTGAAAAATATGCCTGCATTTTATTAACTTTTTAAATTATGGAAAATGTAGTCATTTGAACACAATTGCAAATATTTCTTCTTTTTTACTCGTTCCATTTAAAAGAGTCATAAATTTCAAATTTGTCATATCTGACCATTCTTTTGATGCTAAAGTAAAACATGAGAACATTAAGCTCGTGGATTTGAATAAGATATGTAATTAAATAAAAATAGCACTTGGGCAGTGAGAACCACGCACGGAAGACAATGGGACGGCGATAATTGAGTGCAAGAAGATAGTTTCTAATTGATGGAATAAATATTTAAGATATTCTGTGCTGCCGCATACCTGCGTTTTTAATTATAAATTTAAAATTAATTGTGAAGTATTTAAAAGAAAACATTTATGTCTTTGCAAACTCTTCGTAGTTTTTTTTTATATCTCGTGTAACAAACTACGTCACCTTTCTTAGTAAGTTATAGGTAATCCTATAGGTAGTAGTTGGACATACATAGGTTATTAGTTATTTTCAAAATCAATATAGGATGTAATGTTTATTAAATTAATACATAACGTTGTCTAACTTTGTATTAGAATGTTGTCTTAGCCGTAAAATTGTTTCGATACTAAACCTAGGAGCCATTAACTTAACCATTTTACTTTGTATTTTTATACTGAACAGTACTAATCATTATGATGTATGTAGGTAATTGCCTTTTCGAAAGATATGAATTTGATCTAATATCAATAGTAGGTACATTGTTTTTATTGTTGGAAATGATATCTATCTACGTATACTTATATAATGTTTCTTCTTAAACGTTATTATATTTCTAGTGATCGGCAGATTATTTTTAAAACTTGTCAATCTTATCTTACCTATATAAACTGAACCATGCACCATGAACACCTTAAAAAATCATCCTGTGTTAAACATTAAAATTAGTTTTTAGACAGTGTGTTAACTTTACAGCCGATTAAAGAACCTGCTGGTAATTTAAGTAGCTGTGACGTTAATGTAATATTATTGTCTGTCATAAATAGCTAAACGGCAATTAATTTTATTTGCTTAGCGTGACCAGTTTTGCTTTTATTACCTTTAAATTTAACAACTACTATATTTTTTGACGTCATTTCTTCAACTTAATGGTTAAACAAGGAGTTTTTAGTAGCTTCTGATTCTGTTCAACCTATTGACAGTTTTATCGTGTAGTGGCCAGAATTTGAAATCAGATTTTTTTGAAGCACCAACATGGAGGTAATATTTTTTCGTGTTTTTAAACGAAACTGGAAATTCGTAAATTAAAATCTATAGTAAATTGCCCTCATAGTTATTTTGCTTGTTGGTTATTTTCTATCAAGCAATTTTCTAATTAACGCCAAAACTTTTGTTGACAACTGCAAAAGTGAGAAGGAAACATTTCGTGTTATCTCGATAGCTTCGAGCAAGTGTTAAATATTTGAGGGTGGTTGGAATTCAAGTCTTTTCACGCATCCCTAACCCTTTTGGTCAGCGAGATGACCACCGTACTAAGCTAATATTTACGTAGAGCGTCTCTACGGAGCCCTAAGCTATTAAGTAGCTCGTTGCTAGTCTGAATAGAGCGCGGATAAATGAGACAAGGGGGTATGAAATGGGCTGTTTGACGTGTGTCGTGAGGTGGTCGCAGGAGCCATAGTTGACTTAATTTCTATTGGTTGATTGTTGTGACGTGACAACGTGTTTTAATGCTGATTGGTGGATATCAAATACTTCTTCTTATTGACCTATCATCTAATGATATCAACGTCAAATGTGTTGCCTCGTTTTCTTCTGTTCTTAAGGAGGTAAAGTAAGAAGTACCCTTCTCTCTATGTCCTATAAAATATAGTCTCAGTGGAGTTGGTATAGAAATTTTATGTATAGGTAAGGCGAAAACGTTTAGACATTAATTTTGAGCGTATCAAGAAGAATTCATGGAATCAAGGAATGGTTTTTAGGATGAGTTATTTTTTTTACATTGAAGATAGTATTCTGTTTAAGGTTAATATTTTTTTATTATTAGCTTGGGTAGGAAAAGTGTTATATGACTTACTTTAATCATGAAATCACGTGTCATAGTTTGAATAATTAGGAAGCATATGACTACAACTATCATCATAGCAATTTTCATAGTTTCTTTTATGCTCCTATTCTAGTGGGTGATGAGGCAACAAATAAGTAGTTGAACGTAGATTTGAATAGTCTTAGCGGATTTGCCAAGTCACAATCTGTTTATTCAATTCTTAATGATTATGATATTCCATTTAAATGTTAAAGACTTCTGTTACTCAACCAATATTTCAATTACGTTTTTCAAATATCATATTTGTACGTACATATAAGTACCTATATTTTGGTGTTGAAGATGATAACGAAAACTGATTATTAAATTAGAGATAATTATGCTTATTTATAATTATTTTAATTCAGTTATTTACTATTTGGGTGGTGTATGAAAAACAGTTTCTTGTAGAATTCTGTACTAATATTACTTGTGATACTTACTGATCATTGATACATGTCGGAACTTGATCAGTTTAACCTAAATAGATAATGGATTTGATAGCCTTGTCGAGTGACTGGTCAAGATGACCACAAACAAACGAACATTAATCAGCCAGTCGGTTGTTATCTTTCAAGTGTGACCGCACTGAAATAGCTCATAGATATAGATTTAATAAACATTTTATAAGTAGTTTAAACATTGTAATTAACGATACCTATAAAGTTATTACTTATTTAGTGGAATAGATGTTATTTAACTGTTGCGTTTTTTGTATAAAAAATGGTTTGTAGGAACTAGGAAGGCAGTTTTTTGTTGTTTGTATGGTAAATTGATTAATAAGTGTCATATTTATTTTGATTTAGGTAATAAATTTTGCGGACTACGTCAGTAATTGTGTTTTTGGTATGATGGAAAATCTGATAGATAATTTTATTTTAATCATTAATTTACCTACCTACTTTCCCAAGTTCATTTAGGTAGGTAGAGCTAGATAGCACTATTGGTTTGGTAGGTAGCTATTTTAATTATTATTTATTATACTGGCATAATAGCTTATTTATTTTTTTCGCAATGTGACGTACTCATTTGCAATTGTTTTTCTTTATAAATTGGGTGCGAATATATATGCAGTTAAAAATATTGTCGATTTGTGCAAAAACAAAATAATTTATTGGAGACCTTCGAAATTCAAATAGCATAATTTTAATAATAAGAAAGAATGAGTGTGGTGAGGAATAATTTGCATCAATTTTTTTTAAGTTTCAAGTGTTTAATGAAACAATGAGCGTATGTGTACAATTAATAAGCAAATAATAATAATATGCCTACCTTGCGCGATGCGTACAGCTGGCATCTTGATTCTCATCTTGATTTGGTCACCTATTTTTAGTTCTTCAACAACTTCTTTTATCCTCAGAAATATTTATCTTAATATCTTGTTATCAGACGACAGTTTCTTAGAGCACTTCACATGTGCCGCCGTCGGTCCAGCGGCTTATCTTACTGTTTTTAAAACGTTTTTGATAAGGAAGGTCGAGATATCAAAGAATTATCCTTTACAAATGTCCGTCGGCAGCAACACAAAACAAAAGTTTTAATCATTTTCCTGATTTTCTCGATGCTCGAAATTTCACAGTGACTTTTTTCTTTTCATGGTGCGGTATCAGATCACACATCAATCGAATGTTTACGCCAAAATCGGCCGGTCATAAATAGTCTTATCAAGACTTGAATGAGCGTCTCAATATGCTATCTAATCTGTCCGCATTTAGTGGCGATCTGGCAATTTGGTAAGCTAGACGTAGAGTTTACACTTTTTCAGCATTGTCCGTGTTCACTTTCAGTCCGGTGCAATTTCAGAATCACTTCTAAATTTACCAAAAAAAAAATAACAATAATGAGTCCAAATGAACTAAATTAACCCTAAGAAATTTTCGGTAGCAAAACAAAACGTTATAATTTTATGGCAGTAACAGTCTGTTTTGTTTGTGATTGAGAGTAGCGTCTCGCGATCGAGTACGTCGCGTGCGGAGCGGTGCGAGGCAGGTGCGCGGCCAGTCGCCCGCTCTCGCCCGGTGTCCGAGAACGTCTGTCCTGTGTCCCTTCGCGCGAGGGCTCCGCGGCCTCCTCGTGTCCACGACTCGCGCCGTCTCGCTCGGCCGGCCGACGACGGCGCGTGCGAGTCCGTAGAGTAGCCAGGGGTTACTCGCGGTCGCCACCGCCTCGGCTGCTCGAGAGAGACCGCGCCGCGCACCCTCTACCGCGGTTGCGTGGGAGAGAACGGGACGGGCATAAGTCATAAGTGCCGTGCGTCGGTGTGCGTGCGCGGGTGGGGCGAAGATGCAGCGCGTACAAAAGAAAAGGGATAATATTTGCCTGCATATTTCATGACTCGATTAGGAGATGGAATTTTTAATTGAATGGACCAGCGTCAGACGGTCAGTCTACGTTTTAAAAGAGTGTATAAAAACCGTATGATATAACTTTACTTGGTTTTTTGTAAAACCGTCTTCAACTAAAGTGGAGGAAAAGTAACAACTGTCTTTAGAACTTCATTGTACAAGTTAAGAATTTTCCAAATTTATTTTATTAAACGTCAAAACGTTCATATCGCATGAGAAAATAAAACATCACCAGATTTTAGATAAAACTAGTGTAGAACATGTTAACGTACGTACCTACATTTTCGGCCATAGAGTTTTTTCATCGGTGATCGTAGCGGGTGCTACGTCGCGGCCGGCGTCCGCTACGGCCTACGAAGATTGTAGAGCAAAGCTGAATAATCTTCGCTTATGTATTAGAATAAAACTTATTGATAACCGATCCTATTATGTTAATTTAAATCTATCAACGTATCTCTTTAATATAATTTAAATATATCAGCAGTGTATATTAATATACTCAGGTGAAGTACTACGTCGATTTATTGCACGTAGCTTTATAAAGTGAGGCCCCAAACGCAAGTTAAATAATAAAAAACGCGATCACGATAAATGGGTCGGTATCACTAAACGCAACACGTAGGCGACGAGCCACGAGAAAGCCACTAAGATCTTTCACTCTCACTCTCACGGCTCTACGGCGCATTTTTTCCCCAACGTTATTTTACTTAAGAAGCTCCGAGGAACTTATCTCGGTCGGTCCTTGACTTTAATAAGTTTTATGAGTGTCAGTCGAGACTTAACTGGCGCGAACGGCGACGAAAAAGAACTTTTTCATAATTGTTTCTCAACTGACTTCGCGAACTTTTCGAATTGCCGGTGTTCGATTATTGAAATTTTACACTTTCAAGTTTTTTGATCTTACGCGTTTAATTGACGGACAGTTTCTGTTGCTTTTGTTTTTGTGATGGGTTTGTTATTTGTTTAATTATTTTAGATACATTATTTCGTTGAAGTATAGATGTAGGTAGGTACCTTATTTTTTGTAGACATATTATGACATTCTGTTTTATAGATCCGTAGATATTACAGCCAGTGTTTTAGGTAGGTGATATATACAGGTAGGTACATGATGGAAATAACTGACAAGAAAATATTTTTAGTCGTTTTAGAAAAAAGCATGGCTCTGTTTGAATTGTATTGTTAAGGCGTCTTACACTTTTTAACTGAAGTACTTAAGAGTCTGTTGGCACGCTTGACAAACACTTATAAGGGAGGCTGTACAAAAATGAACGACAACGAAAATAGCCGCAGGTCATCTCGTGTCCAGCTCGAAACATAACCTTGAAAAACCTTTTATCTCTTTCTAAATAGAGCTAGTATAGGGTGAAAATAGAGACGGGTAGTTCTGTCCGTTTTCTCGGATGGAAAGCGTGAGAGATAATGACCGATATATACCTATCCCGTTCATATGTAGGACCGCGTGGGTGATCTGAAAGGGATAGTGTGTATGTGAAACTTGCTCCCGTGTGTGGAGATTTTCGGGACGCTACTCGACGCTAGGCGGCGTGAAAAGCGTTCGTAGAGCCTCCGTGGGTTCTTTTCTAAACTGAATTGTGAGTTAGTATCAAAAGGTGTAGTTCAAAATTGTACAGGTGAAATGTTTTTTCATTTTTGTTTCCACTTATTTAAATATTAGGCATCTGTTTTGTTAAATTAGGATATCTAATACCTTATATTACATTAAGCATCTAAAACTCTATGTAGAGAAAGGACTTTTAAGCGGATATACCTATGAAAAGTCTTTTTTTCTTAATCTTCAGTTTTCTAATAAACAAAATACTTTTAAATTATTACCTTATACCTAATGATACCTCTCAATACTTAGTAATAACCGTCGCTATTATTATTGAGATTGGTATGTACCTACCTACCTCATTAGAAAGATACCTATTGTAATTATTCGAAATCGATATCTAGTCATAGTGAAATATTTAAATTCATTTAACTATTGTAGATAAACATTTTAACGGATACTTTTTTTCTAAATCCTTGACAGATGTGGGACAGGATACCGAACATTGCTCAATTTGAGACACGTAACGTTATATCTGAGAAAGTATCGAATTTAGAAATGTGGTGGGGACTGTTGACATCCATTTTTTTCCTTTTTGCCATTTCTGAAAACATCCCGTTAAGGCACTGCTTTTATGTTAGCAATAACACGTTTAGGCGATTCTATTTTTAACTCGTTACTAATAGAGAATAGTCGTGAAAGATGGTTTAAATGGCCTCCGACATATCATAAATATCTACCCCAGAAGTGGCTTCGGTAGCCTGGAAAATCACAGGAGATTTACACTAAGAGCAGAAATTTTTGCACTACCGTTCTTTGAGTACGAACCAACAAGTTATTATTTAAGCCTATCAGTCTTCTTTATATTACTTACTTTACTTACCTTACAAAAACGTTTGAAATATTCTCGAAACAAAACCTTTTAAGAATAAGATGCATTTTCTATATAGGTACATAAATCAGACAAATTCAATTTGCGTTGACATTCTTGTTTTATTCAACACGTTAATAATAAATTTATCACTAAACAAACTCTACTTTTAGGGTAAAATATTATAAAGTGACACTCTACTTCGTGGGTTCGAGAATAATTACGTCGCATAGAAACTTAAAAGCGCTATGGACTTGTTCCACTATTAACTGATAAGCTACAGATAGTAGGTATATTTACAATTCTTTAGGGATTTGAAGTCTACCACATCATTAATAGGTACGTATTTTGGTATAATATTGTGTTATTTTTGTATTTTTGTAAGCACCTGCTTCATCTTCTCCTGTCCGCCACAGGTTGACTGACAGAGAATGCCTCCTGGCATTAAGTTCGCCATTTGTATATCCTTTTGTTAAGGTTTTTCCAATAAAGTTTAAATAAATAAATAAATAAATTTATAGCACCAAGTAAAATCACTATTTTGAGAGTTCTGAACAAAAACAATCACCGAATTAACATAATATGCTACCACCTAGATCTAGACCTAGAACTAAAGTTTGAGCGAACCTCAAGATACACTCAAATGCGAAATCAACTATGAAAACCTATGTTTATATGTATATTATTTATGTTTATATTTATATTATATCTCAGTCCTTTTTTTTTCTTCTATTGTTTAATCTTATAACTTATTTGCCTATCGCCTACCACAAAATTTCATCATCACCAAGGGTTGACTGGTGGAGAATGCCACAAGGCATTA
>DWBH01000486.1:0-12208 GCA_018230765.1 Ernsta delagoae
AAAGGATCCTCCCGCGAATTACAACTGCCAAATACTGAAGGAGAGTGCAGGTATTCTCGATCGCAAGTCCGGCTGGTAGGGAAAGCGAGTGGATCTCGTAGGTCGCCCGAAGGGTAGCCCATGAGTACCAACCAACCAGGTAACCAACCAACAACCGGGGAATACCGGAGCATATTCTCCCGTTAATTTATTCTCGTTAGCATAATATCCACGTACTAACAGGTTTTAGCCAGCAAATAAAAAGTATTTATTGAATTTTTTACCTTATTTTTCAACAAGGTCCATACGTAGATGTTTAAAAATATGTAGCTCCATGTACTTTGGACTGTTGTAACAATTTACATAAAGTAGTGAATACACAAAGCAGAGTACTTGGTCAATATGTTACAACCTTGCATGCGATTAGGAAACACTCAGATTGTGTGTAGGTAGATGCTAGCACCAGTAGGTTGTCGCGTTGGTGTGCAACTACTTATTTCAAATGTTTAATATGCTTTATAATGCATATTTTACGTTGGTACAGTACATACATACTTACAAGTATAAGGTTACATAACAAGGGATACGGGTTGGTTTAGCCCGTCTCCACCATCCCGCATTGGAGTAGCGTGGTGTATGCTCCAGGCCTCCCCGGTTGTGGGGGAGGCTCGAGCCCAGCAACGGAACATGAAAATGATTTTAGCCAATATTTTTTAACTTGTCAACCAATAGTTTGATGACGTCACACTTACCTACATTCATAGTGCAAAGATTCGTTTCGCTTCACGAGAGATTACCCCCCCCCCCCCTCTCCTATACATTATGCTATGTAGTCCTGGTATTAGTTAATGTTTAAATACGTAGTGTATAATACACTTACAATTCACGAAACAATACTAGGATTCTGGCGACACTTCAGAAATACTGTAGGAGAACGTACCTACCATATTTCGTCTTCAAAATACCTCGCTTAGTTTTCGAGGTTATTAAGAGGGAGGGGTAGATATTGGGGATAATAGGTTAGGTTTACTTCAATCAAATACATCATACGTTCTCAACGGAGTAGGCAGACTATCTCCTTCCGTATATAATATACCTCATAGATAAAGTCAATAAAGACACGTTCTCGGGACTTAATATTCTAACTTTACACAGAGAAAGAAAATCTTAACGAGTCAGGAATGAGGTTAATGGATATAGGTACTACTTAAAAGTGCATCCTAGTGGATCAAATGATTCATGATAACTAGTGAAATTAGGTCACCATTTTGAAGTGCGACGAACGATCGATCGCCCTAGATATAACATAACTGACACTGCATTTCTTCTTCTGATAGCATTCACGTTGCAACACAATAAAATATGTAAATAATGATAATTGCAATTCCGTTATTATATAAATTTTTAAATTGTTATTACGAATTTAATTGGGTGGTGTAGTTGGTTACAAAGTGCATCATCTGAATGGTCCTGGGATCGATTCCCAGCGAGGTACTATAAAATGTTTGTATGAAAAATGAAAATTTTTGTTCTCGGTCTGGTGTGTGTATTGTCTATGTGTTTGACCATGGCATCCAAAACACAGGGAATACTGGCATGGGGCTATTATGTGGCGTAACTTATTTATTTCGGAGATTTTTTGTTACAGGGTATAGGCACAAAGATATAATGTAGGAACATAGCTCTTATAGGAATAAGAAAAACAAAAACTATTTTTATTCCACGTTCTAAATTCGAAATCGCAATAACTACCTTGCCGTAAATTATTTTTCTTTAATTCCGAAAATCTGGGCGACCTGCCAACTCCACTAATAAATGTAACAGGTACTATATGTTATATACTTACTTATGTACGTTATTTTGTTAGATAATGGCTGACTCACTGCTTATTGTCTGCCTGTAATTCATCCACATATTTCGCAAATAACACGGAAATCAACATCCTGTTAGAATAAATAGATTTATGTAGGTACATACCTACCTAATAACTTTTGGTTTGGCACATTCATATATCTACCTATCTCATTTACTAGCCACAAACAATAACAGGAATATTGGAACTTGGACTTGGACTTATGGATAGATATTTAACATAGTAATCGTTAAAGTTAATAATAGATTTAATTTTGCTAAAATTAAGTCCCTAAGGACAATGATTTAATGCTTGTAAAATTTTAGGTGCAAGAGTAGGATCCTAGGTGCATTAAATATTAACTATCTATTTATTTAGAAATTAAACAACTTTAATCACAATAAACAGGTAGGTATGTAGGTCATGATTACCTAAGTACCTAAGTACATACTATTGTCTATGCAAACGTAGTGTATAGGTAATGTATCTTGATATTACTAGGTATTAAAAATTTCTTGTCATAATGTCAAATCATCCGCGATGACGTCATAAACTGCTGGACCGATTTTAATCAAATTTTACTAAATGTGTGCAGTTAGTGTTAGTTTATATCTGAATTACTAGGTAAGGTATCCACGTAATATAGGAGGCATTAAATTATGGACACCATGAACACTTCTTTAAATAACTCCTGGACTAAACACAACAGATTTTCGAAATAACATTTTGGGTATTACTCTAAGATTTTGGGCGTTTCGATTAAGTTTATATTGATATCTATTTAGTAAGACGAGAATTTCGTAGTGTATCTTGATATCGTGAAGGTAGTGAGAGGCTCGGCTCCCGCGTAGCCTTGTAGGCCTACGGAGCGCGGCCGCGAGCCGGAGCCGCCTGCCGGGCCGCTTGGGGCCGTTCCTCATCACAACCGGGGCTATTTTAGCTACTCTAAAGGGCACCGGGACCAAAATAACGTTGCGACTACCGGCACTCTTCTCACATGATAAGCTTGTCTTACATAACTCGCTGTGAGCACGTGCCACCACACAACACTCACAGACCCTTATATCAGCACCAACCCACCACAACAACTCGAGAAACTACTGGAGGCCTCAATTTACGCAGTTAACCTGCCGTAACACGCGTTACAATGACGAAACAGAAAAAGTAGGGGAACAGCAAGGCAGTTTTCACTCTACTTCAACACACTCCAACTGACTCCCAAACCACATCACCACGTCACATTCGACACCGGGGCCGCCAACACTCACCTTAAAGCCTAGACAACACGGAATTTCTCGAAACGGGACCGGTCACAGTGGTAACACGCGCGGACACGAAAATCACACTCACAATATTTTACTTTGCGTATTGCGCAACAACACTTTCTACTTTATACGTTTACGGCACGAGACGTTTCACGTCGGCTGACACGTTTAGAGTTTTCGGAAAGTCCATTGAACTGTTTCGGTTGAAATTTACGTCCAGCGAAATTATAAGTACGAAGTGGCAACGGTGTATAGACGTCGTGTAGGTCGCGCGGCGCTGCCGCCAGGCGGCGTGGCGAGCGGCGAGCGGCGGCGGAGGGGGGCGGGGCCGGCGCGGGAGCGAGACGGCCGCGCCGGTTCGCGCCTCGCGGTAGGCGCGCCACGACCGCCACGTCGCAACACGACAATGTTTTATCACGGTGCGCTTATGGGATCGGATGGCGGAACCGCGATTGTTTGGATGCCGAAGACGTTAGCCGATGGTGGAGTGGAGAGTGGTGACCTTTTCGCGGTATCGCGTCAGCGCGGGTGGCGTGGCGATAACGCGAGGTCGTCGGTCGAGCGCGACGTTGCCAGCGCGGCCCGCGTGCCGCGTTACGAAAGTGTCGGCGGCCCTTCGCTGCCGGCTGCCGATGTCGGGCCGGTGCGCCCTAACTGCTGACTGCCCTATACCTGCGCCGGCCCTAGCGGCCGCCGAGGCTGGCTATGCCATGTGCTCCATTCCATCTAACCTACATTACAATCTGCACTCTACAGAACCACCGCTGTCGCGGACACAGTACACTGTTGACACTAAAAATTCTGATTTGTTAAGCTAATTATTGTTAGCGCTCAAGTCACGCGGTGGTTCCACGTTTCTTATTCTTTTGTTCTTTTATGTTCATATATATTATGTACGTTCATAGGTAGGTAACTACTGATTTATTATTTCGTATAATGTAAGTATTAGCAGTTTTAAATATAATTCATGATAGGTATAATATATTAGGTATAAGTACACACACAGAAAGAGAAATTTTGAATTGAGCCTATGGGTAGATAAGCAGGTTATACCTATCTTATATATATAAAATAAAATCATCCATTTACTTTTAAGTTCAAAAACATAATGCGAACATTGCGAACTCGACACAGATAAACCGGGATCTCCTAAAAGGCTTCACATTTGGACTGAAACTTCAAAACTCATGCCTTCATAAAATATAAACCCCGTGTGAGCCGTTCCATTATTTTTGTGAAATAATGCTCTCTGGTGGTATTCTGAACTCAACCAACAACATCCTTTGCCGACTACATAGTATTATACTACTTATCTTAACGTAGCAGCTGCACAACATATAACAGATGGGTTATCATCACCTGTAAAATCAATATTACATGTTTCAATCTTACTTAAAAATTTCATACCATGATCACATTAAAATAACATTCTTTTCTTTCGTCGCAACACAGGATATAAAATAATATTTATATTTACCTTACGAACCAATCATGGTACGAATCATAGTAAAGTTATGAAAAATGATGGTAATGCCCCTGGATGATAGGATAACTGATGAATTTCATGTTCAATATTAGTATTTTTAGTTCTTATAGTTTGACGACCTATCTATGTGGTGTAACAATGTCACTGCAATATTCGAAAGGTCCTGGGTTCGGTGCCAAGCGCGGCAGAGGTTTGAATGATGAATTTAAATTTCTGTTTTCGGTCTGAGTGTGTGTAATTTTCTTTGTGTATGTCCTTGAGAACCAGGATAGAGGAAATCCTATATAGTGTAAGACCACAATACATCTAGGGCTATAAGTCTAAGGTGTTATTTATTTGTTTATACATAGTAAATAGGTATTTATTATTTATTTATGACTGCCACAACACCACACGATTCGTAAGAACCATTAGATTAACGTCAAACCATCACTGGAGGTGTAATATAGATCGAATGTTCTGTCTTCAGATTCTGGTCAGAATCGGAGTCAATTCTTCATTACCTCTACTTTGTAGTATGAGTCGGTGCACAAATCATAACAAATGGTCGTTGAAGTTCTAACACCACGTACACCCAAAAATAGCAACTTTTCAGGAGGTAGAAAAAAATACAGTTTTGTATAGATACTATAGTAGTACAAATTAACTATGTACTTAGACTTATGTATACTTAATTTAATTATAGTTCAATCTAATGTAAAATCAATAATGTTTAACGAATTCTAAAACGATGCGTCGTCCGATTCTCTAGCCAATAACATCAAAATGTCAAAATAGCCAAAAGGTGACTTACGTGGTGTTAGAACTTCAACGACGAAATAGATATTCTAGGTAGCTACAAAGCCCGTAATAATAAATGAAACTTAAGATTGGGACCTATCTTGAGACCCTCTTGAGTGCGTGTTTTTCATAAATATTTTCAAACTTAAGATATGTACACTCAATCTTAACTCGTGGTTGTGGCTGGCTGTAGATAGGTACTTTTAATTCAGCAGCAGAACGAAACATAAGAAAGAATAGATTAAAGAAGAAAGTTAATTATACGTAAATGACACTATTTCTTTTTTATTTATTTATTTAATTAAGGCATACAATATGAAATAAAACTTAAGACTATACATAAATATATCGTACCAAACCTTAATCTACGCTTAACGAACACAAGGTGTAAATTCAAGTTATTGGAATAGATTTATCCTCCTATCCATGATCGTTACCTATGTGGTCCCCATGCCCAGTGTGCCCACGAACGACATGTGTTTTGAATAATCAAAGCTTAAATGGAATCCGCGCCTAGTGATTGTAAGAATATAGAACAAGAATTAGATTCAATAAACGAGTATAGAGATAAGATTATGTCCGCTACTTTGTACGTGTGCAATGAGTTGACAATTCAAAACACTATCTTCATCGGAATCATGTCCATTTAATGAGGTTCTCCTGTCTATTATAACTGTTATCCTCGCCTTTTTAGAAAAACAGTCCATTCCTTCTTGCATGAAACAAAATTACTTAATCTTGCCATGTGTCACAATAATAACGTACTTTAAAATATTATGCCTCTTTTTCCAGAAGACGATGTTTACACGCTAGTGGCTCCAAAACGAATTTCCATTTCATGTGCATTGGAAAATGTCATAAAACAAACTCCGCGTAAAGAGCACAAAAGGCATGTAAGTTCAACTAAACTGCACTTGGTCAGCGTGGTAGACTATGGTCTCAACCCCTCTTCTGCTTGAGAGCAGACACTTGCGAAATAAAAGAACGAAGTAGGTTGATGAATGATGATTAGAGATGATCTCAATGTTGCTTTAGGAATCTTTAACCTTTTTGGGAAACAGTGAAAAAAATTGTATGTATCAAAAATATTCCGGATATTTTTGATATGAAAATGTTTTATTTGAACTTTTGCAACTTAATAAAAACCTCCTCCCAAAAACTCCGGAAAACTCGACTTGAACAATACCTACAAACTCTATAAAAAATGTCAGTAGTTTTATATTCATAAAATAATAACATGTCACAAAAAATCCACATCCGACCGCATCGCATATTCGATGAGACCACATAACAGGGTTAGGTAAGACATGTTTACACCGGGCACCTATGTTTTTCCTTCACGAATGTCATGGTCACTTCACCAAGCGATACGTTTGTATCACGTGTGGAATACCTAACTGCCAAGGTCGGGATCGAATCTGCATCCATTATTGTAAAGCTGAACGCAGACAACGTGGGTTATGTAATATTTTTATTGACAACTATCTTTTGTTCGCGACTTCGTATGTGTCGGTGTCACATTGTCCTTTTTGCATGACTCTTGACAACTTTCCCGCACTGAAAATTAGCCTATGTCCTTCCCAAGGTTCTGGTATATCTCTGAATCAAATTTCATCAAAATCAGTTTAGTTTTTCAGGCGTCAAAACGTAACAGACAGACACACGAGTTACTCATTTATCATATTAAAAGGGATTGAATATGCATATGGGATTGAAAATTGTTGGAATTAGTAAGTCCAATTAACTCGTGATGAATTTGAATTGATAATACATTTGTTAAATGTGTTATTTGAATGGCGCGAAGTCTGAAAAACTTTTGAACACAACGATTAGGAAGTGTCATCAAAATTAAATTTAAAACATTTACCTAATTGGAAGACTGGGTTTTATTATAACTGCATTTACAAGGACGATATCAATGACCGTCATTTGACAAAAATCTGATTTATTGTGATGATAAAGCGCTATTCTTTGATTTAAATATTTAATTTGATAAGAACTTTGCTAGTCCTAATTTGACTTTGTTCAATTTATTGCAATCTTGCAAACCGCCTATGCCGTAACCGCGAAAGAAAATTTGAATATTTTTTTATTATTTTCAGATATATTTTCAATATAAAATTCAAGATTGAATTTTACCCTTCCATCTTGCGATGTCCGATATTGTTTTTTTCAACAAACAATATTATATTTTTCGTGCAAAATCCGAAAAAACTCGGTTACATAAACATTTTTGTATGTATAAAACATTTTCAGTTATCCGTTTTCATAACATATTTTAGACGCTGTTTCTACTTCGAGCGAAATATCATCATCATCATCTTGCATCAACGAATAACTATCCTAATGTTAGAGATATCCCAACCTTAGAGAGATATAGGCCGTATGGTCCACCGTATGGGCCGTATGGTTGATGGGCTTCAGCATTTTTTACATTGAAGATACTAGCTTTTTAATTCAAGATAGGCACATTCATTCATTCTATACGAGCCTAAAATATCACTAACTGCAACATGCCTGAGAGTCCCTGATACAAACTCGAAATGTTATTTGCTTTAGGACAAACATTGTATCAATTAAAATAGTATTATTGCTATTTACCTATAGATAAGATAGTACCTAAAGATTGAATTATGTAACAGATAGCTACCTATAATTAAGTACTTTTGTCACCTGTAGATAGTTTTTTGTAAAATGTAATATTATAATAAGTAACCACACGTTTAAATTGTGGAGTTAATCTCCAAATTTACTGTACCCAAATCGCTTTTTCTTTACTCGTTAGTAGTGGCTGCAGATCCTAACGAGATTCAGGTATCGGAAAATTCTGGTTACATGCTTTATGTAACGCACATAACCCGTATGTAATAAAGGACCTTGGTCATATTTTAGATGTCAAATGAAATCTCCATATCGGTTTTTTTTCCTGGTTACACAATCGGCTGGTGTTGTCATGGATTTTTTGTCAGAATTGTGTTATTGTGGCGCGAATACCATTTCCACGAAGTACTTGATTTAAATAGGCTGAATAAAGAGATAAATTGAATTTAAAGTATATACCAGTATCGAATAATATGACAGTTGTCAAGTTACATAAGATACCTACACAAAATTTATTTTGTTGTTATATGTAAACATAATATCACGCTGAGATTCGTTTCATTGAATATTATTATAGCTGCTGGTGCCCAATCAATTTCTATTTCTTTTATCAAAACTTGTTAAATAAAACCATGTCGACATATTTATTAGGTCACTATAAACAAAATTCAACTATGAGTCAAGTCGACCTAATAGGTCCATATTAACAAAATTTTAAATCACAGTAGCATAGCATTTTAGTAGTAATTATTATGTTCTTAAAACTGTCAAAACTATTTATATTATGACTATCTACTTTATACTTATTTGCTTCAGACGCATAGGTTTTTTATCTATAAGTTCAAATAAATTCCATAAACATTATTATTATATTACTAAACAATAATAACAATATACTATCGCTGCTTATCACATAATAATCTATGTCTGGAACGCAGTTATTGTTTGAATCATCGCCATTATTATAATATTGTAAAAAAATGATACAATGTCATAAATATGAGTCAGTTATTTGGCTCAATGTTCTCGCCAATCCTTATGCTTTAAATCTTTTTAGCTTTTTTAGCTTCATTAATCCTGGATGCTTTATTTGGATCAACATAATCATTTTAGAGAAACCAAAAGGCTTAGCTCACGTATGTTTTTCGGGACTAGTTTCGGACACTAATGGAGTCCTTCATCATAAGCACCCATTGGTAGTTAGGTCATGATGGTGACTCTACCAATAATTCAACACCTTTAACAGTAAAACAACATAACCCACTTTTCCACAATAATACAGGTACCTACTACGTATCTAACCTAGTGCTTATGTAAAAATTTGGCACTTAAAGAGTTTTACGTTTTAGTCAGAGATTTCTATACGGGCTTAGGTTTATCTAACTACAATTATTAAATGACACGACCTATAAGGAAATATTATAAATTAATAAAGTGAATAAATAAATATTTGTTATAAACAAACCACAGACCTCAAAGTCCTTAAACCACAGTAAGTTTCACTTCTTTCGAAATTACGTGTGTTTTCGTTAAAAACATGTACCTAATATTTCATCAGGTACCTATACTATCTATTGTGGAAAAAAATCAAATAGGTAAATATTAAAATATAAAATTAGTATTGTAGGTATATTCCATAAATATTTTATATTCTTATACCTACTGTAAATATTATTACTTAAGTTCTCGGACATAAATGGAATTAATTTTTTTATTTAAAAAATCATTTCAATTACCTATCCAAGTACAGCCGAATCCTGTAGAAAACCTAAGTAGTACCTTATAAATAAACTCATTTTTAATAATATCACTATATAATTCTCATAGATACCTCCAATATAAAAATATGTTTATTTACCCTACATAAAAGAAGCAAGGTAAAGTCCACAAAATTGGTATCTCCATATAAATGATAACAAAACCAAAGACCTTTAAATAGACACTCGTTGTACGTGAGATGAGATAAGTTATAACACGAAGTAGTAAACAGTGTTATTTATAACTTTTCCGCATTATTGTACCGATCCTAGATCTCTTGTAATGAATTCCTTCGCAAATACATCGTAGGTAAATGATAAATTGTTTTACATAACACTTACACAACCGCGACACTGCCATTGTTTTGTTGTGCATAAAATATTATTTATATTGTTGCTATGTATTCACGCTAATTTAAATTAGTTCAAATTCAAATCTTAGGTGCTTCTTGGTACCCACTTAGTTAATTAGTGCGCTATATTATTATTACTAAATCATTAAGTACCTAGTCTTAAAAGATTTTATTGTCTGTTTCTTAATTTATGTAGACCAATGTATCTATATTTTAAATTTATTTTTATTTTATAGCAAATTGAAAAAATCACTAATTTACACCATAAGTAAGTTACTTTCTAAAAATAATAAATAATTATTGAAATAAAACTTTGTAATGAAAATAAACAAAATAATATCATATAAGCTATTAAAGGTCTTGGTGAAAAATAACCAAAAATAACTACTAGCCCACCCGAAAATTAATTACGCCATCCCAAATTACCCAAACTAATGCTTATCAATCGATAACTGATTTCGTGGAAACACAAAAACGGCACAAATAAAATGACTCAATAGAGAATTAGCTAAAAAAATGTAGTGTACATTGACTCAATAGCGCCGGCCGGAGTGATTACACACAGTCAGGGTAAGTTACGTAAACACGCACACAAACAAACGTCTCGCACACAACGATAGACACACACACATATGTGAGTTGTGTCAGTGTGCGTGCCCATACCGTGAGTCGAGTCGCTCGACCCCACTACAAAATTTAGTCACTCTCAACACTCCGAAGAGAACGGACGGATCCAAGTAGCTAGAGTACTACGCACCTCGCTGTGTTCGTCATTCGTCATAATATTGTGATAGTGACAAAAATCCCTTTGGACGTGACAAGTGGATGTGCAACATTTATTGTTCCATTTTAAAGTACTATAAACTATAAAGAGACGTTTTTGTGTTATTTCTGTTTATGTGAAATTATGACATTGTTCCCAATATTTGGATAATTCCGGATAAGGAGTGGAATATTGCCGCAAATATTTTCGTAAGTATTTTTTTTGTTACCCACTGATCATTAACTTTTTTCTTTGTTACCTTAATTTGTAATTTTTGTAATCTTTGCAATATTTTTTAATCCGATTAATCAAATTAAGAACCGATTAATACAGGCACATACATAGGTATCCTTGTTATTTTTTTATAAGTATTGTTATGTTGCAAAAAAAATCCTGGATGCAATTTACCTAACTTGCCTCCTCAAGGAATGAAAAATGAAGTAGATTCTTCGTAAAGGAAACTGAATATTAATCTCTAAAGTTTAAATCATCTGCTGTCTTATTGGAATTTACTTTGAATTGAATTATTGATGGAGAAAAAATTTTTTTTTTAAATTATTATTTTTTAAATTGTAAATTCTAGTGTCTCCTAATTTTGACTCCATCGTTGATTCTATTAGTTATAAATTACAATGACTAATGAATCAAGATGATTCACAGTACTCATAACTAGGTAATCTGTGTACATACATATTTTGTTCCGTAGAATCGTTGCGGATTTGTTATACCTAATGTCATTGACTTCGGAACTCAAGTAGGTATGCTCAATACTCACGAATAGACTCATCTGCCAAAAATTTTGTGCTACCATCAATGTCGATTTTTTTCTTTATATTTTCAATACGTACATTAAATAGCTCGGTGCCTTTTATAAAAAAATTTTTTTGCAAATTAAAAATTTGTAATATAAATTTTTCGCACTTCATTGTGAAAATCATAGTGTAAATTTTTAAAAATATAAGTAGAAATTAATTATTATAGTTAAAGGTAATGATAAACATATTTTTTAAATTTGATTTAGATTTTTTCACTTAATTCAGTACAACGACTAGGTATCTACTTCAACAACCCTATCTTCGGATTATCGTCATCGTTATCAATCTTTTAGCAGCCATTGTTTCAAATCACAAAATTCATTCAATAAAAAGTGTATTTTCAAGATTTGTTCCAAACATTCATATAGGGATTTAAACCGATAAGAGTTGCTTATCGGAGAAATTGTGATGGTATGTAAATTTTTAGTCTAGACATAAAACATAATATACATTATTAGGAACGATCTAGAAAAAGGCTAACAACAAGAAAAAGTAAAAGAACTAAAACCCAACTACGACAAAAAACGACGCTGAAAATGTATAAAATATTATTTGCA
>DWBH01000487.1:0-12204 GCA_018230765.1 Ernsta delagoae
TAGTAAAGTTTCATTAATATCCATTCAGTAGTTTTAGCGTGAAAGAGTAATAAACATCAATCCATCTATACTTACAAACTTTCACGTTTGTTAATATAAGTGTAATATGTAATTATTAGGTATATAAGACTAGGTGTGGAGCTTTTGACGACTAAGTTTATTTAGGGTTCACTAAGATACAGAAAGACATTAGGCATAGTAAAATAATACAAATTCGACTTGTAATAAACCACGTACCTACATCGCAAGTCGCAACTGCATAATATCATAGTGTAAAAGTAGCTCAATATTCAATATTCAGAACAATATTAGTATTCAATGCAGTTTCGGCCATTTTGGTAAAGAGCTGAAATAATTCGTACCATCTGCAATATAGGAGCGAGACACAGAGTAGTGTTATAGAAGCGACACGGAAGGTAAAAACGTGTCAAATAGATACTTCATTAATAAAGTTTTCATGAATAACTATTTAAATTTTAATTTGCAAACAAAGTTTTTATTTTTATGAGAACATAAATTGTACACTTTATGTACATACAATCCTGTTAGAGCACCGCAAGCATGAATAACTATCACTAATTAAACTGAATTTAATAAAAATTCCACGCTAATAAAATATTAGTTAGTTCAGATTGTTTTTGCCTTAGATTAAAGCAGATTACTTTCTCATCTTTACATATTTTATAAAACTAAAATGACTATAAACGATAAACTAAATGACGGCATGACGATGATCGACTGCCTGTTTGTTTGCGATAAATTAAAAACTAACTACTGCATGGACTTTCATGCGGTTTTCATCAATTCATTAAGGTTCGGATATAGAATCAATTATCACTTGCAAAAATTAAAATAGGACGTTTTCGGTAGCATAAAATACTAATTTAATTTTCAGCCCTTTATAGTACCTATGTACCTAAGTAATAAAACCAAAATCGTTTTAACTCCACACAGTGCTTGGTAATAATTATAATATAGGTAATGTTACCATTTTGTTCCAAAAAAGTATTATTTTGGATATTTTTTAGTTTTGAATCACAGTTGGTGTGGCACTTCTGTAAACAATACATTTTCTGTGACCACCTAACCTGATTTGAATTCTAAGCTTAGCCGGGCAAGCCACGAATGTATGGATGATACGTTGGGACGACTTAGAAATTATATAGCAGAAAGAGATATAGGTATATTTAATTGCGTTTGATAAGACGAAAATGCAAGGTTTGTAAGACTATCTTTATACATATTACATATGTTATGTAAATCTTCTGTACGATGCTAGTCATTGAACTCCTTCTAAACGGCTGAAACGGCCGGATCCTGAAATTTTCTAGGTGTGTTCCAGTAGATTTGAGTGTTTAGATTCATAATTGGGATAAATCTAAGGTTCGGTAATAACAAGTTCGCCGGTTTAGAATAAGAAAAGAAAGAAAAGTATTTTAAAATGATCATGGTAAAAAAAGTAAGATTGAAATAACGTCCATTTAAAAAGTAATGATAAGGTCCCGTACAAAATATGAAATCTGTAGACGGACCACGGTCACCGACATTGCTATCAGAATAAGTACCTACGCTGAAATGGCAATAGGCAGGCCACATCGTTCGAAGGACTGATGATGGCTGGGGAAGAAAAATCCTAGAATGGAGACCTCGGTAAAAAGAATATACTTATATAGGGTACATAATATAGGTCGCTCTCCAACCAGGTGGACTGATGAGCTGAGAAAGACAGCGGGTAATTGCTGGATTCACAGGGCACAGGACCGAATTGAGCTGCGTGATCTAAAGAAGACCTTTGTCAAGCAGTGAACGGCAAAAGCTGATGGATGGATGGATAATGTTTTGACACGAATTGACACAAACTCGACTCGATTTGGAACTAGAAAGTCTGCAGTCCCGTGGTAATGCTGTCTATTCCGTTTTATAAACGAGAGTCGCTTATGATAATCAGAAAACAGTCAATGGGCTGACTGCTATGCGGGTTTATTGTGTGTATATAATTGTACGGCTGAGCGGGCGCGATAAGTTGATGAAGCCTTAAAATGAGGCTCTACAGAGCTCTCACGGAGCTTTGAGGGTGGACTTGGAATTGGAACTGATGTTTTATTTTTCAGCTAAGCGCATTATCAGACAGATAATAATATTATATTAGGTACTTACTTATGCCTCATATGTATTTAAGGTTGAAATTGATGTTTTATTTGTCAGCTAAGCACATTATTAAGTAAAGAATAAAATTATTATGCTTAATGTTTTAATAAATTGTATTTATTTGCTTATATATTCACATGGCTAGTGGTGAAGTTTCTTTTGGTAAAGAAAAGGTAAAAATTATTTGAAAGAAACAAGCTGTTTTTTTAATTCTACAAAAAGTCTGGAATTTACTTGATACAAGAGTTTTCTATCGTTTTTATTTGTAGATTAACGTTTATTTTTATTTTATTGCAAAATTTGCATAATAAAATGTTCAGTTATTAAAACTGAAGTACAATTCCTAAAAAGATCACTCCATCCATCGAACCATGCAGAAGTTACTGAAGTTCAGTATATTCAAGCCCCATTTTGTAATAAGATGAGTATGTATTATTTTAAGGTGCTCACTCATTTAGCGCGTTCCTTGTAATGTAACGCTAAAGTAACGAGCATTACTTGCAGAACCGAACACTAAGTATAGTGTGCAATGTAAATAAATATTAAAATGTAATTATTTTTATACTATTCTGTTACACTGTAATATCTATTATAATTCAGTCATTTAATATGGTTTATTCATAATATTTTTACAACATCTTTCTTTCCACCTTTAAATTTAATTTAAATTTAATTTAAATTTAATTTAAATTTAATTTAAATTTAATTTAGAATATATCATGCTTAATTTAGAATACTTAATTTATAATTATTTGCCACGCTCAACTAAGCGACAGCTTTTTTGATAATATTTATCAAACCAAATTTTTTGATAATTTTTATTTATGATCAACCAACTAAATGTATAAATGGGATTAATTTTACTCGCCGAATCTTGGGCGCAGAATAGAAACGTAATATCGATTTTGAGAATCGAATCTGTAACATTACCTACATTACAACAAATGCTCCAAGTGACGAAGCATCTTTATAAGGTCGCACGACCCAGCCGCGACTGGACTTGAATACCACTGTATATTACATTCCGTTCCCGGCCAAGGAGAAGCAAAAAGAGCAATAAACTTATAGCGATATGTGAAGTATGCTAGTATTGTAATATTTACATAAATGTTCTTTTAACTCGCGTATAGCAAGGGCTATGAATTTGACGCTTGAAATCAGCCTTGTTTCCAATTTTATTCAGCATACTTCACGACTTAGATTAAGTTTATCTTGAGTGCGAAAATAATTATGAAAAACGCACACTTCAAATGGTCTTAAGATAGATCTCAATCTGATTACATATTTCATTAATACCGCCCTAACGTTAAACGGTACCAATAAATTCTCTGAACGTAAAGAAATATATTACGTACAACTGTTTGTGTACGGTGGTCTATTGAAATCTTGTTCGAGTCGTTTGCAAATATTTAAAATATATCCATCTCTTTCACAATACCGTCTCGCTAGCACAGAGTACGAACAATGGACAGGAGCATCCAATAAGGGCAACTATGAATAGGCACTTTTGTCCAATAAAACGACTGCGAGGAATCTAATAAAGCCCAGACGCATACCGCTCGCTGTCTTTGACTAGCGCTGTGCAGTTAGTTTGCAATAAGGCTGATGCTTGCTGTCTGATGCAAAATGCTTGGGAACGGTGACTGTGACGTTATTTGTAAAGCTGTAAGTCCACTATACCGTGTCGTGGAGCTTTTTTATGTCAGCGAAATATTCCTTTATGCACCGTCCATGTGATACCTACAGTCGTACAGTTTAGAGGGCTTTCATACTTATAAATTGTATACTTATCAATAAATACCGCTGGGTTCACAGGGCACAAGACCGAACGCAGTGGGGCCATCTAGGGGAGACCTTTGACCAGCAGTGGTCAACAGAAGGCTGATGGATGGTTCGGCATTGAGCAGTAGGGACATCTAATGAGTAAATCTATATAGGTACATATAGTCCAGTAAACTTATTTTGAGACCATTGTGTCTGCAGACCCCCTTAAGTGCCCGTTTTTCATAGCTATTTTCGCACTTGAGTGTTTCTTGAGATACACTCAAGCTTAAGTTGGTTTTATTAATACGGGGGTTTTATTATATTTTAGCGAGCAAATTACAATTACATAGATGTCAAAATTATAGATGGGCCTACATATTTGTTGACAAAATGAATATTATTATTAGGTATGTCATATTATATTCTTGTTATTTGTGTTCTCTGTTACTTTAGGTGTCTATTACTATGACAAAACAATATTTTGGAGTACCTACCTATATTTACTTGATTGGAAGATCGAATATTCTCTGTATAATAAGTTCGTACTGAAGTGGGAACTTAAGAGAGCCTAGCTTATTCCGTTGCTAAATCAATTTCTTCAACCGTTTATTAATTTAATCCTTATTGCAAAGATCTCAAACGGGAGTATAAAAGGTGGAACGAAATATAAAAAAAAAATATTAAGATTTTAATATATTTTAAAGGATATAAATGCCTTCCAAGAAAGGCCTTATTTACTGGTGTATGATGAATGGAAGACACCCCAGCGCGCAGCCTTAATAGCCTTAGAGAACATTCTCTTTGATACCGATAACATTATAATACTTCATACAATATGACGTAGTTCCTAAAACAAAGGGGGGGGGGGGGGTGTATATTAATTACTTCTCTCCTTCCTTCTAGACTTGTTTATAAACTAGTTTAGACGTAGACTTATTTATAGATTCGAATATACTCGTAGAATAGAAGAAAATAACAAATCTCGTAATTTATTATTAATATGAACTTTGCCTTCATAATTTTATACGACCAAAAGAAATGATGATGTCAAATGACGTCACTATTGTTTCCAACGAAACAAAAAAATTGACTTAAAAAATAAATTTATTGTTCCTCAGTTTATTTAGGTATATTATAATGTTTATGTTAATAATTTTACATTAGGTACATAATTTTAATTTTTTATTATTTTTAAAAATACAATGGATGGTGAAGGAAAAATAATAATTTGTAAATTAAATTTTTAAATAAACTAAAATGCTTAGATATTTTTATTTAATTTATTTAATTTATAGTCTCTCTATGATAACTCGTCCTGATTTTGCTATTACTATTGGGCTTAATTTAAGCGCGACAGTGCCTTCTTTGCTCCGTTCTATCAATATTTAGTCGGTGTTAATATCACGCCCCGGGCGATATTAATCGTATTTTATTAGGCTTCCACTATGAAGCCTTAAGGCTATATGTCTTTTGTGTTTCCTAACGAAATGTTTCGAATAGGCGGGTTTATTTACTGTCTGTGATTAGTTTTGTAGTAGTATTCAATAACGATCTGAAATAGCTAGAATTAAGTGACTTTTGACCTATTGAATTGGTCATTTATGTATCGAAAAATGTTTGTGAGTTAAGGCAGTTCCATCTTTATACATAGGTACTGTCTCTCTTTATTCTGTGTATATTTCCTACATTTAAGACTAATTATGACTTTTGAATTTTGACCTATTGAAAGGTCACTTTAAAAATCATTTTTATATGAACATGTTAGTTGTTTTTTTATATTTAGATCTACTAAAACAAGTCTATGCCTAATATTGTGATTTATTTAATACAACATTTTTTTTAATTTCCAAAATCTGTTCTATAATCTAATAATAAGCTTCTAAGTTTTTTAACCACAGGTTAAGGTGAGAGGTTAAGTCATTTTTTCAAAGACGGAAATAATAGTTTAACCGACGGTTAGCTTTTGGGAACTGACTTGTGGATTGTGAGACTGGCTCTTTATAAAATAAAAAAAAAAACATTAATAATAATTGTTTTAATAAATAAAATAAAAGACACCTTTCAATTCAAACCAAGAGCAAGTTTCACATTCACAGTTAACTTAACAACGTGTTAATTTCTAAATAAAATAAACATTCTTTCAAGTAAGCATGTTGCACACTCCTATATAATTAATTTAGCAACATGTTAAGTGGTAACGATGCATAAACAGTTAAGCCGAGTAAGAAGAATATATTGTTCCTTTTAACCGCAGCAGTGCAGTTAATTTAAGCGGCGACGCACATCGTGTAATATTGCTGTAAATCTGCGTCGGGGATTAGCGAGCTTTCCGGCCGCTGTACACACCGTTTTGAATCCATTATTTAAAGAAGAAATAGTCAAAGAGATGGAGGGACATAGTGAGTGAGAGAATGAGAGTGAGGGAGAGAAAGAGAGAAACAAAGGTTTTAGAATTGATCTAGCGGTGATAGCACAGTGGATAATATTAATTCGGTTCTTATTCGAGGACCAGGCTTTAACCAATGACTTCTAAGTTTGCGTTTTTAGCAATTAAATAAATATAACTAGTTGCCACATGCCTGACATTTCTTCAAAATATTTAATATTTAAATTCAATTGTTTATATTATAGGTAATTATAATAATTATAATAACACCAACACAGTTTTTAGGAGATTTGTGTATTTCATTACTAAATAGAAAAGATACGTTTCGGTGTGACAGTCAGCCTGCTTAAAGCTTAAACAACGATTTAACGCTGAGTTATTATGGCTTTAAACAGATGAGGTAATGTGCGGAGGGATGCTAAATTGAGGATTGCACTGTTTAACATAACAGGAATAGTTTTTATTTTCGTAACACAGTATTATACTGATGTAAGTTGTATATAAAATAAACTGTATTAACTTTACATACATACCTAATTCTTCTGTCAGTGTGTTAGTGATTGAACCCCTCTTAAACGGTTGGGCAGATTTTGATGAAATAATGTGGGCGTGATACAATGGTTTCGAATGGTTTATATTAAAAATTGGACCTGTTAGGTGGCACTGTTGTAGATATCTCTACAAAAACTAAGGCGGTCGAATACCTAATCAACTTTTTGTATTTAAATTTTACTTACATTGCTATATTTAAATAACAGCCGGGACCGACATCGACGGCTTGGCGTGCCCTCTGAAGTACGTCGCGCTCGTAAGATAATTATGCCACTAGCGATCACCCATCCAAGTACCGACCGCGCCCGACGTTGCTTAACTCGTGAGATCGCTTATTGGTGAAATATGGTTATGTATAAAAAGGTTTTGAGATTGTAACTAATTGGTAGTTAAAGTCTCCCTTCTTTAATTAACTTTTTGAAATGTAATCTTTCGCCGCAATCATTTAAATGTCTAACTGTCAAATGGATCTAGTTCAACTAAGTTTTTTATCAACCCCAATCGAAGTAAACTTTCGGCATTTTCTTGCAAATACTTTGGATGGTCACGAAAATTAGTTTTTTCATTCTAAAAATGGGGACTTTGAACTGACTTTTCTTTGATTTAAGTCGGTTCTTTTAGTAACTATATTACCTCATAGACAAGGAAGATAAAAAGTTGGTAATTATCAGAGAAAGGTCTCTTTACTACGTACGGAAAACAAGTAGCAATTTTTGTCGTGCTATGATTGGTCGACACGAAAAGTTATTTTAATATTTACCAATCAGCACAATAGATTTGTTATCTACTGCACACGTAACTTCATAATAATGTCTATTGAAGCTTTTATAGAGTAGGTATAGTGACTGCGTTCAAATCCCAGCGGCGTTTATAACTAATAAATGTGCGTTTTATTAAAAAAAAATTTCACTATCTCTAGTTGAAACATGCCTTGAGAATTGTTTATAAAAACTCGATAGGTATTTAGGCTCGTATTAAACGCAACTTAAGATTGTGAATCTTCAGTGCGATAATAACTATGAGAAACGCGCACTCAAGATGTTCTTAAGATGGTTAAAAAGTAAAAAAGTCAGCTATATGTACTTGGCAAACGTGGCATATGCCGTAACTTTTAGCTCTCCTGTTTGAGGACCCATGCCCAGCAGTGGGGCCAATGCAGGGTCAACGCCCCTAAAGCCAGCACAAATCATTGAAAGCCAAACGTGTAGCGAGCGCAGTTTATCCGTTCGTTCAGGACATTCAGCTCACTAGCTTCCGGTTTCGTTTTAATTAATCGCAGAGCGCCGCGGCCGAGGCTATAATCGGACCCGCTTTGATAGTGTTACGAAAAATTAGAAATGGCTACTGTTCATTTGAATCAAAATTATTCATGATCAGAATCAAATTAGAATCAAAATCAAATCAAATCATTTGAGCTTACAATAATAATGTTACCTGCCACATTTCAGCACTATATGCATGCAATAATTGAAGTACCTATCTATAAATATAATGTTGATATACCTAAATATTATTTACCTTACCACTAAATTCATAATTGGTCCAACCTGACATGGTTACAATGAGTACTAACTATCAAGCAAAAAAATAATCATTAAAATCCATTACTTCATTCATTTTACCTAATTATACCTAATTTACTTAATAGGACATATACACTTCATTTAATGTCATATATTGTAGTATACTAGTGTAGTTTTTTTAAGATTTCCTCACATATTCTACCTTTCCGGTGTCTACATTTACTCAGCTCTGTGGGACCTTAAATAACACGGGACGGGCGTTTCCGGTGAACGCCGACGGCATAAATTCAAAGGATCCTCTTTATTTTTGCGGTACACCCACATCCTCGTACGTAGAGCTAATGTGGACCGTGGCTAACTAGCTTTTACTTAGTTAAACGGCGTCAGGTGATACTGTATTTAAATCCGTTTGTAGGGAAAAAATTCCCATTAAGTCACACCTCGATGTGTTGTGTGACTCAACGGGAAAATAATTCCCATTGAGTCACATAACCAACAACGGATTTCGTGATGCGATTTGACTAAGTAAATACTTACTAGTTTGTTACATACTTTTTTATTTCAGTCTGGTCTCAATATGTTCCCGATGACCCTACCATTCTTACCATAGCTGCGTGAGTACATGCCTTAAGTGACTTTTGATAGTTTGTTTGGAAATGTCTTTTCCTTCGCTCCAGAATAGGTTTCCATGTCGCAAAGAGTACGATTCCTTTAATACCTCGGAGACTGTTAATTATGATCTGTGATCAGAAAAGATTTCAAAGTATTTTCGAGAGCTTTAATATGCAAATGATTTTTATAAATAGTTGCGATGATTGCTTTTCACAAAAAACTGGTAGGTACAAATATGTGAGGTCCAGGATAACCATTTCAATAATTGAAGTCGATCTTTCAGTGCATTTTCCCTAACTGCCCTGCGGTTATCGAAAACAAAATCCATCCAACTGCTTTTAAGTCCATCCGTTCGCTTTCATCCAACGAATGAATTGAAAGCCAGATAGAATCTCGTTAGTGAGCCGAGTTCAATCTGATTTAATGATCAATCAAACATTGATTACAGCTGCCGACGTTTTGTGATCGTTGACGCAAATTTTGCACTAATTAAGAATTGATGTTTGGCGTTCATTCCAATTAATATTTGTTGTGTTCTGAGCCTGCAAGCAAGTCTGCAGTTAGAGAATTTGTTTATGGTGGAAAATATATTTCAATATGAATTCAATCAATAGAAACAAATCGATTTTTTAATTCAGTAATCAAACGGTCACGTTTGAGCGAAAGTGAATAAAATTTATTTTTAATTTTATCCGATTTTGAAATGTTTCATAAATTGATTAAATGAAAATGTAGGCCAGATTTCGGTCTGAAACTGTGCATAAATCACGTATAAATGGTTTGTTCCATAGCGTAGCGGAAAGTTTGTAATTAGTGCAAATATTTGATTTCTGGGCAAATGTTTGCCTAAAGTTGGTCTTGGTTCGTAACAAGCAGAAATTAACGAACCACCAATGCCCTAAAATTCGAGAGGATTTCTTAATTTCATTTTTAAATATTTTGCAAGTCAATTTTTGCATAACTGGAAACAGTGTTTGATGTCATCTTCGTTCTCATAAGCAGTCACATTACTTTGAAGATGGTAAAAGGGACCATTATCGCGCCACAGCAAAGCAGGACGTGAGTAAACAAACGGCTAATTTCTCCTCAAAATGTATTAATATCAAAATTACTCACCGCACGCGCGTCGGCTTAATTTTGGATCATTAATATGCCATTACAGTTAATCTCCCGACGCTGGAGTCTGCAGGCGTTTACTTAATATGACGTAATGAGTCTCATACGTCACTTCTGTTTGTTTATTCCTAAGCTTGCTGAAGATTTTGCTTAGGGCTGCAATGTTCAAGTAGAACGATGGGATGAAAATTCTTTAAATGATAAAATCGCTTAGGGGCTGGTATCCGCCTAGGTGGACCAATGACCTGAGCACACCTACAGTTAAATTAATAAATAACATCTATTTATAGACCTACACTAGGTTTCCCTGTGTCATAGATGTCATGGAGACGAAAAAGACAATTAAACACACTTCTAGACCGAGAACAGAAATTCAAATTATCATTCAAGATTCTGTCTCACTGGTAATCGAACCCAGGACCTTTGGAATAATGTAGAGACTTTTGACCTTTTCATCACACAATATTTTATAAGTTTCTTCCAAAGTCTTTCTAGAAAGTCTTACGTTACTCAGCTCAGTAAAATTTGATTGAAATCGATTCAGTTGTTTATTAGTTCATCGCGGATACATAAAGCGACACGGAACTTTTATATATTAAGATAATGCAAGTCAAACTAGTCTAAAGACACCATCTTCATCCAATTTCTGTCCCAAAACTGTCCCACCGAAAACAATTTGGTATAACTATTTAGTCTCCGCCGCTAACAATTACCAAGTAGAACTCGCTTAAGAATCTGGGATAAGGAGGCTCAGGGAAGAAAGACATTGTAAAAGGAATTGTCGTACAAGTGAATGATATACTACTCGAATAAACCGTTAAGCATAATGCGATATAAATACTATTGGTAAGGTAACATTTTACGTAGGGTCCCTATCGGGAAAATACTAGACTGCAAACATAAAAAAACATAGTTTTAGTTTACGTTAAAAGAGTGCCTCCGGCTTTTTTCTCTCAGTCAACCATAACGTGAAGCGCACCTAAAGTCGATGAAACGTATGCTTAAAAAACGTTTGAGTATGTTATATGTATGTTACATGATAAATAAAAACTTTTGGATTTTGATTTATTTTATTTTACCTAGTCAATATTGACGAGCCGTGTGTGGATACCATGTCGGTCATATTTGAAAGGTTATTTCCCGCCGTGGCAGTTATTTGAATGATGAAATTATATTTCTATTTCCAATCTGAATGTGTGTGCGTCTTGTATGCCTCTATGGCATCGACGACACAGCCTTGTTTATGTGCTTCCATGAGTGAAGTGTTAGTGCTGTTATACGTGCATATACGTGCTAAAAAGTCATTCGAAATGGTCATAAACACCCATTGTTTATCTAATTATCTTTGTATAGGTATGTTCCATGGCACCCACAACACAAGGAATCCTGTGGGGCTGTAAGTGTGAGGCATAATTCGTTCTCCAACAATTATGTTGCCACGTTTGTTTCCTCACTAAATACAGGTGAGGGCACTTCTTGTAATTCTCTCTTTGTTTCAGCATCGTGAAGAGAATTAAGTTCCCTCAAAAGGCAGTGACGATGCGGAAATCTTAGAACTGCGTATGGTGACTTTGGTGACCCGAAACTTGTAATTGTTATATCACGCCAGTCGTTAAGAACTTCGAAATCTGCAGGGTGTTTTTGGTTACGATACCGTATAGAAATAGGTGTGTAAATGTGTGAAGTTATAGGTAATGTTTCGGCTTAGAACAGAAATTACTTTGGCGTAATAATAAATGCGAATAAGATTCAGAACTATCTGAAGTACGAGTTTTTCATAGTTATTATAGCGTTCAATATACACTCAATCTTAACAATTAATAGCTGTACTTATTAATAGGTACCTACTTTAATAAGGGTCTTAGAAACAAAGTCACAATAAAACAGTCCACAAATCAACAGATGATACTGCATTCGCTTAGCCGGTGTATTTAAACAAATATAAAAATAATACCTAATTATAAAATATACTTAAACATTTATGTTTATCTTGATCGGGGTTATGTTGTAGAATTTATAAACGGTACCCCAAAACTTTTAAAGGGCAGTGATTTAGCAGAAATTTTCACCGAACTGCGTACGTGAGGACACGAAAACTTGTAA